>PDND01000225.1:0-43185 GCA_002572855.1 [Emmonsia] crescens
TGTGTGTGTGTGTGTGTATACTAATCTTTTCCCCTAGAACATCACCCCCCTTCGACCGGCACGACTGGTACGTCCTCCGCCAGACGCCCTCGGGGCCTAAAGAAGTTCGCTACGTGATTGACTATTACTCCGGGCCCCCGGGTCCCTCAGGCGAGCCGGTGTTCTATCTCGATATCCGGCCCGCTGTCGATACGCCTACAGCGGCGATTGAGCGGATGATGAGATGGGGCGGCGATGTTTGGTGGAGAGCTAGTGGTGGAGTCGCGAGAGAGTCGAAGAAGCAGTAGTTTTCTTATGCTTCATGGAAATATATATATATATATATATATATTTCGGCCTGGTTGGGACTGTACGATTTCGATTTCCATATGGGTATATAATTTTTTTGGGAGGCGGATGTGCATTAGAACGGAGCTACATAACATAGCTTGAGCTAATTAATGAAGCTATGTATGTATATTTTATGCCAGGCTTGGCTAGGCTGGTGTTTATTCATTTCATTTTTTATCCCCTTTTGTATTTTATGATTGCTGCTCTCTGCTGTGTGATTTTTCTTTCTTTCTTTCAACCCATGATGTATTTTGCCTTTTCTTTTTCTTTCCTTTCCTCTTTTTCCGTGGATAGGCTCATGGGCGGGGACGGACGCATATCTATAATGGATGAGTAGGAGTTTTCATCTGGCCTTTTTTCTCTTTCTTTTTGGGATGAATTGTATATATATACATGAAGTGTACTAATAAATAATCCAAGGCCATACTCAACTCCTCCGTCTTTCTTTGTCTCAAGCAGAACCGTTTCTATACACCATGCTCTTGTTATTTTCATTCCCTAAACTACTTTGTATAGCTAGTGAGTTGGTCAGTCCTTGGTGATATCTACATGTATATCTATATCTATATCTAAATCTATATGCATATGTATTTAATTATAATAATTATAATATTAAATACTGAGAAGATCATGTGATATCTAGCTCAACTTTTTCGACTTTTCATTAGTTTCAATGTAAACCGTAAGCAAAGCTGAAAACATCTTCAGAATTCCCTTCAGCATCTTTTTATATTCCTATTCCCTAGATTCTACGGGTGATAGCCAAACCTTCATGGTTGCATGCACAGCTGACACCAACAGAACAAGTTTTTAAACCCATGTTTTTCATATTTTCTGCCTTGGATTCTCATACATCACATCACATCACATTGGCCCAGGTCCCAGGTGCAGTGCTTGTGACCACACTATTAGATACTGCAACTTGCTGTCTCCTGGTTCTGGCTCCTAGATGGATGTGACTCTGGCTGGCTGCTGGCTGGTGGTAGTGGTACATCTATTTTTATAACAACAACAAGTCTTTGTTCCCTGTTACTTGGGGATGTGTTTAATATTTATATTTATATTTACTCACCCAGTCTTGTGAGGGTTGGGTTGGGGCCATCACCCGAGCCCTCCAAATGTGATGTGAGATTTTAATGTACTCTATATGCCCGTACCTACCTACGAACCTGGGCTACATATATATATATATACCTATAATACCTAGGTATATATATAGATAATATCTATGCGCCATGGTATGAGGCATGAATGAAGTGAATGTATCAAGATCGCAGTGGCCTGCCAGACAAATGCTAGACCCTGTTATTTTCTCTCTCTGTGTCTCTCTCTCTTGTCTTTAAAGCTCTCTCTAAGCTCTATACTCCTCGCAAATCTTACCTTTGCTGATCTGCTACTTGCTTCCTTGAAATCTCACATCCAATCTTCTACGCAAAAGTTCCACTGGGCGGAGCGAAAAAGGAGCCGCCGTACTTCTCATCAGCGCATATTTTCTATATCCCTCCTTGCCCTTTAACTGTTAAGTGCCATACCCATCCATCTATCAAACAGTCTCAATGAACTTAGAAACACCACCGGACACAGACACAGTCTGTTACATCCCTCCACAAGCAGACACCCAAGGCTCCACCGCAACCCCGCGGGCCCGCGAAAGCCCTCTCGTCCTCGCCTGGCGGGATCTCCGCACCCTCTTCGCCGTCCTCTACCTCCTCCCCAAACTCTGCTACCCATTCCTCACCAAAAATCCTACCGATGAACTATCCCTCAGCTTCCAGAATATCTGGTACCTAGGTACGTTGGTATCTGTCACGGGCCTTGAGACGTTTTTATGCGTTTTTGTCTTGGCGGCGGTGACGTTGTTGCCTGGATGGTTGAGTACGGGCGTTTTCTGGGGAACGGTGGGGCTGGTGTGGGCGCTTTGTGCGCCGATTCAGGGGCCGATGATGGTGGAGTCGCGGATGGGGGTTGAGGAGAGGGTTGAGCAGAGGGATGAACAGGGGGACGGTGATAGTTTAGATTCTCATAAGGGGGAGAGGTGGGTTTTTGTGAATGGGATGTTGGTTGGGTATGCCTTCCTCCCCCATTTATATATATTATTTTGGCACTGTAGAGCATGTTTATGAGCTCCTTTCCTTTTTCCTTTTTCCTTTTTCCTTTTCCCTTCTTGGATTCTAAACCTGACTTATATACGCTATAGAAATCGCGGCCTCAAAAACAACTGTGCCCGCCTCTCTCAAACCTTCGGCCGCGCAATAACAGGAATCCACAACCCCACAAACGGCCTCCTCTGGGATATTATCGAATGCATCTTCCAACGATCCTTTGCCTACAACACCTACAGCACACGCTATACCTACGACCACCTCAAACACTGCCTAATAGACCCAAAGGTGCATAAGGTAGTCCTAATCACCCACTCACAGGGCGGCATCATAGTCTCAATGGCCCTAGACCTTCTATTCACAGACCTCCCCGCAGAAAACATGGCCAAACTCGAAGTCTACACTTTCGGCTCCGCCGCAGCACATTTCAACAACCCCATGCGCACCGTTATTCACCCCGCCCCAACCCTCACATCGCCCACCCCCCGCCCCTCAAAAGGCGTCATCAGATATATCGAGCACTACGTCAACGGGGAGGATATCGTGCCGCGATGGGGTGTTCTGTATAACGTCCGCTCAGCCAAGACGCGGTATAGTGGTAAAGTGTTCATCCGGAATGGCGCGACGGGACATATGTTCAATCAGCATTATCTGGATAATATATTTCCGCTGGATACGCCGTTGCTGCCACGTGACCCTAATTCGGGTGCGCCCAAGGGTTTCTTGGATCAGGTTGTTACGGTTGATGAGTGCACGTGTCGGGGCCGGGATGCTTATTATTATTATGCTGCCACTACTCCTGCGGCGGAGAACTCGGTTTGTTTTGAGCCGTCTGCTGTGGTAAAGGGTGGTAGGGATGTTAGAGACGGGGTTATATCAGTGAGCAATGGCAGTGGGTTTGGCGCAGATGTCCTTGACCACGGCGATGGTAATGGTGATGATAATGGAGCCGGCATGACTGTTCGCGAACTTAGTCGGTTGTGGAGATATCTCGGTGGTGCAGATCCGGATGTGGATGAGAGGCGGCCTTTGATGAATTGAATTTCATATGGGGTTTCTTTGTTGGGGACTGTTAGTGATGTTTTTTCTTTTCTTAATTTTTTTATTTAATTAAGCGTAAGAATTTTAAATAGTAGATTTATGGTTCCATCTACGGTATTATTTCAGATACCATCCAAGATTTTTACTGTAACATATGTACTCCGTATGGATCAGATAAGATAAGATCTAGGTATGTAGTGTAACTTTGTTCTTGGAAGCTTTGACCCATCCAAATATTTTTCAAAAAATTAGCCCCAAGCAGTAACAAACTGAACACCTCCATGCTACTGCGGAGGTGATTCTGCTGCTTCATTCCTTTTCCAATTTATGTTTTTATCTTTTAACGGTCTCTCCTCTTAAATGATATATCTATATATCTATAATAAAAATAACACCCGATTATGAATCGCTCGCCTTGATATATTGATAACGACATTTCGGAGATAGAGCTATGACGAGCGCGTTGCTACGAGGAGGTCTTGAGGTGAGCTATCTATACATCTACCTAATTCTCCATAGGATATCTATGTACAGTTATCAAACTAACGTTTCTCCCCTTTTCCCCACCGTCGCCAAATATAGCCAATGCTCTATTCGCGCTCTGTCGTCAGTCCCCGCCTCCTAGGATTCCACAATCGTCACCCACTGCCAGCGATATCCAGACGGCTTAATTCAGCGCTTCCTCCTGCAGAAGGGGATCAGGTGTCGACTGACAATCGCGGAATTCCTCGCCCAGTCATACCAGAACAGCCACCCCTTGCGTCGCTGGTAACACATTTCTTTAGAGGGACATCTGAACCTCGTACTTTACCTCTACAGCAATCCCCACATATATATGATTGTGCCTCTAAGGTTAATTCATTGTTTTGGCCGCTTAAAGGAGTATCTCCCACATCGAAAATAAAATCATACGAGGAGTGGTGCGAGGTGGATTCATGGCAACAGAGGAAGTTTAATGCCCAGAGGAGCGAGTTTTACTTGCTCCAGAGGGATTGTATTAAATGGAGGTTAAAATATAAGGAGACGGTGCAGGGGGTAGGAATAGAGGGCAAGCAAGTGATACCAACAGAGGACGGGACGGTGGTGACCAGGCCATATAACACAGTGGATGCCCAAAAGGTGAGGGTGATGTGGAAGGAGAGTGAGAGAAAGCGGAAGGAATGGGAGGCGGGGCTGAAGCACGATCAACTTGCTTGGCAAAAGGTGAGAAGGGAGTGGATGGAGAAGCAGCCAGAGGCAGTGAGGGAGATAGAGAGGGAGAGGGAGAGAGATAGAGAGAGAGAGATAGAGAGAGAGAGAAAGGAAGAGAGCAAGAGAAATAACCAGATGGAGAGAAGGGGGATCAAGAGGGAGGAGATAGTGAGGATACCGAAGATGGAGAGAGGTGGAGAGGAGGAGGTGGAGATGGAGAAGGAGATGGAGAAGGAGAGGGAGAAGGAGATGGAGGAGGAGAGGGAGAATATGAAGAAGGAGATGGAGATGGAGAGAGAGAGAGAGAGAGAGAGAAATAGAGAGAGCAAGAGAAAGAAGCAGAGGGAGAGAAGGAGGATCATGAGGGAGAAGAGAGTGAGGATACAGAAGATGGAGAGAGGTGGACAGGAGGTGGAGATGGAGAAGCAGCCAGAGGTAGTGAGGAAGACGGAAAGAGAGGGGGGGGGAGAGATAGAGAGAGAGAGAAAGAGAGAGAGCAAGAGAAATGAGCAGAGGGAGGAGATAGTGAGGATACAGAAGATGGAGAGAGGTGGAGAGGAGGGGAAGGAGAGGGAGAGTGAGACGAAGAGGGCTGCCTTGCTTATCGAAGGCAGGCAGGGAGATGCATACAATTATGCAGCGAGGTTTCTACTTCTCCCCAAGGTGTGGTGTGGCCAACGTGGTATTGAAAAAGTAGTCCATATCTCACTCACAGAACATGGAATTAGAGCGGTTGGGACTCACCTAGAGTTGGGCGTTGCGCATGCAAAAGCTAGCAGGAAGTTCATGGAAAGAGCCGGCAAATATCTAAAGCTCATGGGAGACGCTGTTAGCCCTTCTTCGGATTCTCAGGCGCTTAGCACCAAAAACTCGATAGAGTTTGTGGCGTTCGCCCAGAAAACTCTCAAGCTCCAACCCGATGTCATAATCCTCCCTGCGGGCCCCGTCCTCGAACCCCTCGGGATCAAAAGGGCTGCAGAGCCCCTGCTTTTCAACTCGGGGCTTTGCAAGCCCATTCCGGACTTTGGCACTGGGGATATACGTCGGATTGCTAGCCTTGTTTTAGCTGTTGACATTCAACGGCACCACCCTGAATTATTGCCTTTGTTTCTGAAGGAATTGGAAAAGCCCCCGCTAATACCTGCGTACCCTATTCATCCAGTACCCCTTCCTTTGGGGCAAGATTGTTTATCTTTTATGCGGGATAGCCTCAATCGGGCGAGGGGGGCAGGTCTCCCAGATGTAAAAGCAGATCCGGGCGTGGATCTCAACCCCGTACACGAGTTTCGCAAGCGAAACAGGTTCTCCATGGAGCCAAAAGCTACTATGCTAAGGTCAGAACAACTCAAAAGGGACGTACAATTAACGACGCAAAATCGCCGAAAGAAACCCAAACAATTGCCCGTTTTTACCCATCGGGATGAAGTCCTGGAACTCGTAAACAGAAATATCTTCAGCATTGTGAGAGGACCTCCTGCTTCCGGTATGTCTACTCAGGTTCCGCAAATACTGCTTGACGATGCTATCCAGTACGATGAGGGCCCCGATTGCAACATTATTATAACCCAGCGTTCTCAGAGTGCTGCAATCTCCCGCGCATTTGAGGTTGCCGAGGAACGAGACAGAGACGTTGGTGATACCGTTGGCTATCATACTATGTCGACTTGCAAAGCACCCCCGCTGACGGGCGGCATTACATATTGTACCATAGAAGTTCTACTGCTTCAGCTTCAACATGTCCCTGATTGCGTGCTGGGGAAAGTTTCTCATCTGATTATCGATGATGTACATGAGCGTGATATGGATATGGATTTACTCCTGATAGTACTCAAAAGGGCAATTATGACTCGTTTGGCAAGGGACCTATCCGTTCCCCAAGTTGTTTTAATGAGCTCTAGCCCCGGGATCGACACATTCCTTCTGGGGCGGTATTTCGGAAGCCGAGATCGCCGCGGCTACCACATGCCATGCCCCTTACTACGTATTCGCAACCCCAATCGTTTCGTTGAGGATCACTTCCTTGGAGATATAATACAAACCTTCAAGGAAAAGTATCATCCACTTCAGCTGGAACCTTTTTTCATGGACCGTAGGTCAAAACGGTTTTTGAGGACGGAGGAAAAGTTTATTGTTACAGAGAACGCCAAATTCAGTGGATGCGGAAACACGAGCTCCATGGGTTCGGATGACGGAAGTAAATCCAATCAGCCCAGAGCTGACTTGGAAGTTTTTTTCGAGGAAGATACCTCTCAGGTTCCGGTTGGGTTGGTTGCCGTCACTATCGCGCATATCGTCAAGAGTAGTAGTGAAGGCGCGATCTTAGTATTCCTCCCGGGATATAGGAATATTAATTACGTCGAAGAGAAACTGCTGAATGAGCGCCCACTCCATGTCAATTTCAGCGACAGATCGAAATTTAGAATAATCAAAATACATAACCAGGCACGAGGCGCGATTTCTGAAATTGTGCCTGAAGGATGCCGCAAAATTATCCTCTGCGAGAATGTTGGCGAAGCCTCGACTGCTATGCTGGACGTGCAACATGTTGTGGATGTTGGTCGGGTTACGCAACACCTATATTATCCGGAACAGTTGAAGTCAAAACCGAGCCTTCGATGGGCTAGCAAATCAATTTCAAACGAAAGAGCTGGTCGTGCAGGTTTAGTGCGGAATGGGCATTATTACGCATTGTTCACGAAAACTAGATATGAGGCCATGCGAAAGGCGGCAGTTCCTGAATTGCTTCGAAATGATCTTCAGAGGCTCTGCCTGAAAGTGAAGGCAGCAGGCTTGAGTGAGAATATCAGCGGATTTCTTACCAGTGCTCCCGAACCTCCATCGCTTTCCTCCGTGGATTCTGCTGTGACTAGTCTTCAGAACATAGGGGCAATGGACAATGACCAGGATCTGACACCTCTAGGGTGTCTCCTTAGGACGCTGCCAATCCATCCTATGCGCAGCAAACTGATTGTGTTGGGGATAATATTCCGTTGTTTGGAACCCATGATTATCACCAATACCCTGTTGGAACCACAATCGTTCTTCAGCGACGGAATCGGAAAACTGAAGATGTCTAGTCACGAGAGCTGTAGTGATCATATTACAGAGATCAATGCCTTCAGAACCATACTTGACATTTTACGAAAAGAGGGAGAAGGCGCTGCCTTCAATTATTGCCAGGAAAATTCTATCAGGTTCGCAGGGTTTAAGAGTTTTCTGATCAATGCTCAACAGACGGTGCAAATTCTCTCGGACCATGGGCTTATTCCCAAAATACGTGACGCGTTTGAGGTAACGGACGATCCTTTTGGCGACAGGAGATTGAATAGCAACTCGTCCAACGATACCCTCGTCAAAGCACTCATTGCTGGCGGGATATATCCAAACATTTGCGTTTTAAACAGCCCTGTATCGAACGGATGGCAGTCAAAGGGTCAGGATATCCTAAGCATAGCCACGCATAGCGCCAACCATTCTCGCGAGCATTCGGAAGTGGATATAGGGTCCCTTATGGCATTTTCCGGATTTAACGTTCGCGACCATGGTACGTTAATGTATCGAACTTCGCGTATCACAGCGTTGATGGCTTTCCTTTTTGGTGGAAAAATTCAAGGCGAAGGGAAGAAATTGAAGATGGATGGTTGGCTGCCGTTCGAGGTCGAGGTTGATAAGGGCACCCCTGAGGATCCGGAAACTGCGGCGGGAATTCTGCTTGAATACAGGCAGACTTTGGATCAGGTAGGTTTCTTTCTTTCTTTCTTTTTTCTTTCTTGAAATTCATTTGCTGTCCCTCTTTTCCTTCGTGAGAACCTACTCACTTTGCAATAATCTTTATACTGCGCCCAGCGATGCGAGTAACACCCCTCGAAAAGAAACATTAGCAAGCTAATTTCTCATTTTCTTTCTACTTCCGCAGTTACTATCCTCCGCATTCCAAGATATGTCTCTTCCCAACGATGCACCGCCGCAACGGTATGAGAAAGAGCATCGACCCTGGTGTAGAACCTATCATGCCCACAACGACCCAGTTCGCGAAATGTTTATAGCTAAGCTCATTGAGCTGCTCTCCCATTCGGGATCGAATTCACTTCCGCCATTACAAAGCGCCAATTAGCAGAATTTCCACTTGCTGCTTACTGCGGTTCCTTACTTCACTCGCCTACCCGGATGGAATGAGATACACCGTTTCTGTTTTTATAGAATGTTCGATTACTGGGGACGGTTATTCCCCCTTACCATTCCCTTTCCCTCTTTCCCCCTCCCCTCCCCTCTTTTTTCTCTTGTATATTATGCGTATTTCACCTGTGGATATTGGTGTTTTCTTGTCTACTATTCCGTAGGTGGGCGAGAAGTGTATTATTACCTATGCAGCTAGCTGTGTCTACTGTACGATAGCGTGTGTACTATAGTATACGCGGTTTCTTTGGCTGGTTGGGTCTTTACGTTTCATGGCATATATAGATCAGAACTGCGTCTTTTGCTTAGTTTCGCTGGCTATTGTTTTTTTTTTTGGGGGGGGGATTCATGTGTATACTTTAATTATTATCTCTGTATTATTTTATAGATTGGGCGGCATTTAGCATATAGACTCTAGGAATTAATTAGATAACTAGGATGCTTGAAATTGTTAAAATACCTCTGAACAACTATGCTGGACACATTATTCAATTAAAAATCAATTTTCAATATAAATAATTGTTTTTGGTGGTGATGCTTGTATTATTTATATGGCAATGACGTCTTGGTTAAAAACCAACCTCCAACTTCCATCACCATTATTACTTCAACAACCAAAAATCTTGATTGAACAATGCTTACAGCACACCAATAGTAGCAACAACTGACAACCATAAACAGATATCCAACGAGCTAATGACAATCTCTAAACGAAACTCCCCTTCCCTTGCGATAACATGAGAACGGCCCTTTGGCTTGGTCGTTTCCGCCCCAATCCCGCACCTCTGCCGTGTCGCTGGCCGCATAGTAGAATAACGCCTCCCTCCCCCGCAGCTTACCCGCGCCTTTTCTCATCCTCCATAAGATCCGCCGGTTCTAGATACATCATACGCCAATTGTCCCGCCAACAATGTGGCGGGAAATCCCTACAGCGCCGCAACTTTCAATGGCGGAACTACCACCCTCCTCCCCCGCCCCCTGGCCGCCCACCGCATACGTACCCCGGGACAACAACCCTCCTCCTCGCCGCCGCTCTAACCCCAGCTGCCTTCCTCCAGCTCGCTGAGAACGGCATAGATGATGACACCACGACCGCGGAGAGCGAGATGCTCGCCGCATCGCGCGAGGAGGCGCGGCGCGTGATTCCAGATGACATGCACGGGATCGTCCGGTTCTGCCGGAGTGTGTATATATTTGTGGATCGATATGTGGTGGAGCCCGTGGCGACTACGCTGCGGTTTTTACATCTCGTTGTTATCTTTGTGCCAGTGATTGTGACGGTGCCAGCGATTTGGATTGGTGGGAGGGTGAAGAGACGGGATGGGGAAAGGAGTGGGACGCTTTGGTGGTATGGGTTTTTGGTGAGGGGGATGGAGAGGGCTGGGGCGGCGTTTATTAAGGTGTGTTAACTTTCTTTTCCGCAAAAGAAAGAAGAAGAAACGGAGCCGTGGTTTGATAATAATAAGGGTAGATGGAATTGGCTAACTATTTTTATTATTATCAATATATATAGCTAGGGCAATGGGCGGCGTCGCGGTCTGATATATTTCCTCCGGAGCTGTGCGCGGAGATGTCTTCATTGCATTCTGACGCTCCAGCTCACTCATTACATGCTACGAAGCGGATTATAAGCAAAGCTTTCAACATGCCGTTTGAAGATATCTTCGAAGAATTCGACGAGAAGCCTCTGGGCGTTGGGGCTATTGCACAGGTGTACAAAGCGAAACTACGCCCGGATCTTGTCATGCAGGATAATCTAGAGTGGGATGATAAGCCGCGGAATCTGCGGGCTAAGTTGAGGAAGAATGTAGATACGCTGGTTAAGAGTAGTCCGCAGCGGGTACCCTCGTCGTACGTTGCGATCAAGGTGCTGCATCCTCGTGTACAGAGGATTGTGCGACGAGATCTCAAGATCATGGCCTTTTTTGCACAGCTGATCAATGCAATTCCCACAATGGAGTGGTTTTCTTTCCCGGACGAAGTGAAGCAGTTTGGAAAAATGATGCGACTCCAGCTGGATTTGCGGATTGAAGCTGCAAACCTCCAGATTTTCCGTAAACACTTTAAATCGCGGACGACCGCTTGGTTTCCATATCCATACACTGAGTATACGACCAGGGAGGTCCTAGTTGAGGAATTCGCTCAGGGGATTCCATTATCTACATTCCTGGAGAGCGGTGGAGGGGTATATCAGCAGGAAATTGCCCGCGAGGGACTCGATGCTTTCTTACACATGCTGCTGATCGACAACTTTGTCCACGCTGATCTCCACCCCGGCAATATCATGGTCCGCTTCTACAAACCAGGACAGCTTGACCTTTCCTTCAAGACATACCGGCCAAACACGCCCGCCAAGGAAAAAACCCAAGTCGACATAACCGAATCAGTCCTCGACCGTCTCCGGCCTCACCAAGACGATCCAGAGAAGTGGAATGCCGTCCTCTCCGAGATCGACAAGGAAGGCTACCGTCCACAGCTAATCTTCATCGACACTGGCCTCGTTACGCAGCTCAATGGCCACAACCGACGTAATTTCCTCGACCTGTTCCGTGCAGTGGCTGAGTTCGACGGGTACAAGTCTGGCCAGCTGATGGTGGAACGGTGCCGACAGCCGGACGTGGTAATCGATCCGGAGATTTTTGCGTTGAAGATGCAGCATCTCGTGCTGGCGGTGAAGGGGCGAACGTTTGCGCTAGGCAATGTCAAGATTGGCGATGTGCTGAGCCAGGTGTTGTATATGGTGCGGGCGCACCACGTGCGGCTTGAAGGAGACTTTGTCAATGTAGTTATCTCCATCCTTTTGCTAGAGGGAATTGGGAGGAGTATGGATCCTGAGTTGGATTTGTTCAAGAGGTGCGTTTATATATATTCTCCCCCTTCACTACTTCTAGAAAAAAAACAGGCTGACTTGTATTAATAGCGCGCTCCCTATCCTCCGCCAACTTGGATCTGGCACAACATTCCTCAAATCCGTGCGGGAAGGCGACACGTCGATGCTGAAGGTATGGGTTGGGCTTGAGGCGCGGACATTGCTGCAGGCGAGCGTTGACAGCGTCGAGAAGTGTGTGAAGTACGATTTGCTGTCACCAAATATATAAAGGCGTGAATATAATATCATTCACGAGATAATTAGTTATGATAGAATGGTTGGGGTTGGTGGTTTGGCTTTTGGCTTTTGGGATAATTGGACAGGTCGGCTCCTTTCCCCCCCTTTCTTTTCCCCTCTCTGTTCTTTTTGTTTATTATTTCCATTTTATTTTTTTTTGGAATCTGTATATATATATATCTACCCACATCTCATTTTCCGTGTATTTCCCCTGCTTGTAAGATACTCAAATACACAACATATGATACCATTTATCTCAGGTCCTACAGTCATCGGTCCTTGGTCACTTGCCCACATATTGTTCGCTATGGATGTCTTGTCTACACCTAGCAAGGGTAACACGGCTAAATATATGGGGCCTGCGTGGCAATCTTTCTTCCTAGACGCTCAACAGTAACTACTAGTAGACTTTTGTGTAATAACTGGAGTTAGGGCTGATTTACCGATATTCCCATTCGCTCTCTAGTGGAAATCAGATAACCATTCGCCAGGGCTGAGGAGTAGTAAAAGTTGTTCTTGATAGGAGGATGCGGAGGGGGGAAGGAAAATATCCATGGATTGATCCTATCAAAAGATAAACGATTTATCTAGCTCTGTTATTACTCACTTGTTGAATTGACGTGGTTGTTTTACTATTTTCATTCAAAGATTTCATCTCATCTCATGAAAAGTGTCATGCCTCAAATAGGTTTAGTGTCAACAAGGTGGCATTGATGGTTAAACCAGCGAAATATCTTATCTGCGAAGTTGTCTGTGGCACTGAGATAAGCTTCTTCACGTACATTATAGTACATATCTTGGAGGAATCATCATCATCATCAGGAGGAGGATGGTTGACCAGTTAGTTACCTAGGTAGTTAGTTAGTCCTTCGTTTGATCTCCCTTATTCTAGTTTCAATTCTTGTTCCTATCCTAGTTCCTATTCTCGCCCCCATTCAGCTCCTAGTCGTTAGGAGACCGTTGGTCTCCTTCACAGTAATTACCCGACAAGCTCGAGCGCACATGCCCCGCCCCTTGAGAGCGGGAGATGCAAGCGCCGAATTCAATTCCACGATACCTCCGCCGACCCGGCGATGATGGATACCGCACGCCCACAATCGAAGATGTTGAGAAAGACTCTGTATTCCCATTCCCAGACCAATTGCTATCCATACCGTCATCGCAATCCGACGTCCTTATTTCGCCAGTCCTTGAACGTCTCCGTTCCCGCGCATCTCAACAGACCACCGGCTCGAAAAACAGCCGCCACGATGCCACAGCCACTGGAGCAAAAACCAACGGGATGAAGGCGACCAATGGTTTCAATGACGCTGTTGACACTTCGCTGCCGTCGGACGATTGGCCGTTGGAGCTACCCTGGAAAGAGAGAATTCGGCACTTTACCTGGGCGTTTTTCACCTTGACGATGGCGACGGGGGGGTTGGCGAATGTGCTATATTTTGGTATGACATATTGATTTATATTGACTATATTAAAGATATATATATCTTCCCCAATACCCCAATGTATTGCTGCCTTGATTTGAATGCTAAACGGCCAACTAGTCCCATACCGCTTCCGCGGCCTAGATACAATAGGCATCGTAGTAATGCTCATCAACATTGTCTTATACTGCTGCATCTGGGGCCTGCTTCTCACGCGGTTCTATCACTACCCATATACATTCAAGGCATCCTTCATGCATCCCACGGAGTCCCTATTTGTTCCTGCGTCGATCGTCTCATTCGGAACCATCCTCATTAATATCTCACAATATGGCCCACCGAGATCTGGAGAATGGCTAGATACAACTACCTGGATCCTATTCTGGTTCAATGCCACACTGGCCGTAATGTTTTCCGCCGGTATATATCTGACTATGTACGTACACTACATCCAACATGTCATCAGCATTGTTTTGACACCATTCCGCGTACTAACCTGGTGCTTTCTAGATGGTCAACGCAGACCTTCACAATCGCCCAAATGACGCCGATATGGATATTCCCCGCCTATCCGATGCTAATCATCGGATCGCATGCTGCCGTTCTAAGCAGCAGCGTATCCAAGAGGCGAGCTCTACAAATCATTGTCGGTGGCACGACCATCCAGGGCGTCGGATTCCTCGTCTCAATGACAGTCTACTCGGCATTCATCTATAGACTAATGACACAGAAACTGCCTAAAGAAAATCTGCGGCCGGGCATGTTTGTCTCCGTGGGGCCGAGCGCGTTTACGGTTGCGGGCCTTGTTGGTATGGCGAACAATGCGGAGCGGGCGTTTCCGGCCGATTTCATGGGCGATGGCCATTTGGCGGGGATGGTTATTCGGATCGTGGCGAATTTTGCCGCGTTATGGCTGTGGGGGTATGTTTATTTATTCATGCATATAGTTATACCCCCAATAACCCCCCCCTGAAAACCACTCTGTACAGAATCAAACGCTAAGGGGAAAAAAATTAAATCCATTAGCCTCGCCATCTTCTTCTTCATCATCGCCGTCTTCGCCCACTGGTCAGCCGTCAGTCGCGGCCGCATGATCTTCTCCATGACCTGGTATTCCTTCGTCTTCCCCAACACGGCTCTGGTGACAGCCACCTTCGCCATCGGCAAGGCATTCGAATGCCCGGAGATAGAGATCGCGGGCTGCGTTATGGCCATCCTGTTGCTGATGACGTATTGCTTTGTCACGGCTATGATGGTGCGGGCAGTGGTGTTACGCCATATTCTGTGGCCGAGGAAGGGCGAGGATAAGGATGAGGGCGGGTTTAAGCTTAGGGAGCTTCAGCCGGCTGTGCCGCCAATTTTGGGTGGGTGAACCACTGAAAATGAGCACGGAGAAGGGGATAGTGGTTTTGGTTACATTTCTTTTTTTTGTGTGTGCGTATATGTGTGTGTTTAAAGCTGTTTTGACTGATTTCTGTGATACCCCGGGCAGTTTTTGATTTGTTGTCTTGGTTTTAATGGTCTTCTCTTCTTCTTGGCTAATATATATATTTTTATTAATCCCCGGTTGAATTTAGGGAGTCAAACGGATAAAGGAAAAATTGCGATACCCAAAGAGATATTAATTCCAAAAAATTTAGAATCAATAGCGGGGGAATATAGAACAGCATGCTAGATTTCAATAGAATTGGCCTCAATCCGGAAAATCAACGTCACATCATAGCCATCATAAAATGGCCGCCCATATCATGAGAACCTTCCGCGCTCGCAAGTCCGCTACGCAGGCCCGAAATACCCACACACGGGGCCGAATCCTTCTAAGCAACCCTCCTCACTTTCCCCGTCTCAACCTCATAAACCCACCCAGAAATTGGAATCCCAGGCGTAACCAGCACATGCTCACTCAGCCACCTAACATCGCTCCTCACAGCCTCCTCCAGCTTCGGAAACGGCCGAAAGTTCTCCAGATCGCATCTCAGCGCCTGGCGCACCTTGAAGCCAATATTCGCAATGCCATGATCATCAGCATCGCCCACCAGATTCTTCTCGACCACCGCATGTGCCTGCTCGTTGGTGAATGTCAGCATGCCGCAGCCCGTGTGCTTGACGAGCAGGATCTCGCGGGTCCCTAGCAACTGCTGCGAAATTACGATGGAGCGTAGAGCGTCGCTGGCATTGGCGCCGGCGTTGCGGATTACGTGGGCGTCGCCGAGGGAGATGCCGAAGGCGGAGGCAGGGTCGATGCGGGCGTCCATGCAGGTTACTGGTGAGGGTTAGGACAGGCACTTTTGGAGGGTTGGAACAGGTGGGTTGGAGGGAGAGGGGGGGGGGGGGGTATATTGCACATACGGACGAGATATTTCTTCGCGGGCGGAAGGGCGAGATGGCCCTGATCGAAGGTGTCTGTGTATTGGGCATTCTGGTCGTGAAGATTTTGTTGCAGCGGGGTTGCCATTGTTTTCGCTGGGATAGGATGGGATGGGATTCGATTCGATTCGTTGTACAGTATATGTATAATCAGCTGTATCTGTATATTAAGGTCCGGGAATATATTTTATTTATTTACTGCCGAGTTTTGTGCAGTTGGATGATCTGAATGCCGTAGTTAGTAGATGATTTCAAACTGTTTCATGATGAGCTGTCTGCAGAAAGCTGTTCGCTCTTCTCACAGATAGTGTATCATCTCAGAGTCCAAACTGGGATACAACATAAAAAGAACATTGTTTTAAAGTCAAGCTGTTGGGCATTTTTGTATTATAATGAAATAGTTCAAATAGAGCATTTCCACCAGGGTTGATAATATACGTCTGAAATATAATATCTTGTTCTTTCAACATATGACAAGCCATAACTCACCAGAATAGTAACCCTCCTAGTTCCTTGGATGACCTATGCTATTTCAATTCCTTTTTGAATATCAGGATGCAAAATTACTAGTACATCTCAACAACATTGTCATCTCTGGAGGTAGAGGGGATTATATATACTCCCTCGTGCTGTGCATCTATTCCCCACGTCCACCTCCATCTCCATCTCCATCTCCATCTCCATAGGATACATACTACAGAGAGGAAATTACGCATTGAACAGGAGCAATTAGCTCATTTCGAACAAATGACACAAGGTATGTGCAAATGACGCCATACGATGGTATCGGGGGCATTCCACCGGGATATTTGAAGCGTCAAAAGTATTGGATCTTTTGCTTTCTTTTTCCTTTTCTCCTTGCATTTTCATCCTATGAGAGAGTGATATTTCTAAAATGTGGGGGAATATCCTATTTTGTTAGCTATTTAATTCGTCAGTTGATATTTAATAGCTTTAACTAGCAATTCTGCAGTCGTTGATTGGTAACTAACCTGGCCCATATATGCACAAATCAAGAGGCAGCCATTTTTGATTGACTGCTGTCACACATTTCACTTTAAACTCCTGTTGTCCATTTTCTTGAGAGATGGTCACAATTGAGTTGTCGAGACTAGAAACGCCTGAAGTTGACGACAACGTCTAGGCTAGGGAGAGATCGATCATGGATGAGCCTTCCAGAGACAGGTTTTATCCGCAATCGTCCATTATTTTGAGATCGGTACTGGTTAGATTATCTCAAACTTGAACTGGCTTATCCGACTTCAGTTGTGGCTAATTTCATTCTACAGGGTATGCTTCGCGATCACATTCTTTACAAATTACAGGGCAACCTTGGAAGGCTTCCCCTAGAGCACGTAGTATATTACTGCGAGTGCCCTGCGATCATGCCCAATGAGCAGAGGCAGAAACAGCAGTTCATCTACGAACCTGGTGAGCACAAAAAATGCGGCGCAGCCTGTAGGTAACGAGCATGCATGGGTCTCATCCAGTAAAAATCACCCCTTAAGCGCTGCCTGGGCTTTAAGATCGAGCGGTTCTGCCTCAAACGTCCGCGATTCTTTTGGGTGCGCATTATTTTCTTGTTATTATCGAGTGCCAGCTATGTCGCTGATAGCGACTCAGATATCGCTTTTGGAATGCCGTGAGCTAGTCGAGAGCGTCGCGGAACAACATGGCTACCTCGGCGAAGGCGTCCTCAGCCAAATGTCACCTGAGGTGCGGCGAAAGGTTGAGAAAGCGATGCTCAAGAAGGACGAGATGATCGGGTCCTCTGTAATCACGTATGGATGACTCCCTTAATAATCTCAAATCCTTTGCGATCTAACCGGACAGCACAATCGCATAGACTATCAAAAAATTTGTATAATAGCAGCGCCCGATTCGTCTTTGAGCTGTTACAGAATGCGGACGACAATTCATATTCTAAAGCCAAATCACTCTCTTCTGTCCCCTTCGTGTCCTTTCGGGTCTACCCTCAACGGATAGTTATGGAGTGCAATGAGGACGGCTTCACGCGTGAGAACCTGATCGCTATTTGCAATATTGGAAAAAGCTCAAAGTCGGGCGCTCAAGGCTATATTGGCGAAAAGGGTATTGGGTTTAAATCTGTGTTTATGGTGGCATGGAAGGTCCATGTTCAGTCTGGGAATTTCTCGTTCTATTTCCAACACAAAGTGGGTGACTCGGGAATGGGTATGGTATCCCCCGTCTGGGAAGACACTGAAGAATCGCTGGATTATCCTTTGACTCGCATTACTCTCTTCCTTCATGAGACTGGATCGGACGAGATCCTGGCCAAACAGCGTGAAACAACTCTTCAACAATTCCGAGAGCTTCAAGCCACATTTCTCCTCTTCATGAAAAATCTCGGTAGGATCGAAACTACAATCTACGACGATCATGACGAAAAAGTTTCTTCCACAACGTTTTCGATGCAACCCCAGCGACCAAATAGAGTTGAGTTGAAAAAAGAGATAGTGGAGGATGGAGAGACCCAGGAACATACGCAATGTTACTACATAGTGAAATCATTTGTCTGGAACCTCCCAAAGAGCGAGAATCGAGCGTATACAGATGTAGAGCTTTCAACAAGAGCGTATGAAAAAGCTGAAATTGTCCTCGCCTTTCCCATAACCCACGACTCCATCCCGATTATCGAATCACAGGATGTCTTCGCTTTTCTCCCAATACGAAATATGGGCTTTCCGGTTGAGTAGTCACGTCTCCCACTGTCCCTATATAATGCTAATCATGCTATAGTTCTTGATTCAATCTGATTTCGTCACCGACGCAAGTAGACAAGATATAGTTAGATCGTCGGCTCGCAATGCTAGAATTCTTAGCGCCATTGCTGATCTCTTCGTTAAAGCCGTGTCACTATTTTGCAAGCATCCAACTCTTAGGTACCAGTGGATGCGATATCTTCCGAACAGTAAAGATCTTTCTGGTGATAGATTTTGGACACAGTTACCTGATGAGATTCGTCGTCACTTGCTGGAAATAACCCCAGCGCTGTGGACCAAAAGTCACAGGAAACTATGCTGTATCGGAATGGTGCGACGACTCCCTCCGCGCATGCTTGACCTGAATTGGGTACCCCTATTTCGTGATTTGGAAATGGAACAATATCTCGCGTCCGAATATTTACCGAAGGACTTGGATTTACTGATAAATTACGGGCTCCGCCAGATGAATGAGCAAGAATTTCTCGATAGGGTTTATCAAGATCTTAACGTACATGAGTTCTCGATTATGAAGTCTCCTAGTACTGATGAAGATTGGCATTCACGCGTCGCGAGAATTTTGATTGCTGCTTGGCGCGATCACTCTGACGCAATTAAAAAACTGGCGTTAATCCCGCTAGGAGGGGGGGAATGGACATCTTCAGAGGCTATCTATACCACTCCGGTCTATTATTCTCATGTGAACGGGTATCCGATCCCTCCAAATCCGAAGTTGAGCTTGGTTGATTCACGAGCAGAGAAAAACCCTCATCGACAACGGCTCTTTGATTGTCTTGGAGTTGAGAACGCTCGAGCGCCATATGTCCGACGTCAGATCATCGACTGTCATGCCAGATACAGGTTTGCCCGGTCTGTTTCTCGAATGTTCTTGACCTTCCTTTACCTTACTGCCCACCTTGACCGAGAGAATGACGATGCAGATGCCTACAGAGAAATTAAATTGGTAGACCACTTGAGCAGAAACCGAACACCACAACTTCATACACTCTACTTTCCTGATGATGATCCGTATGGCGCCTGGCAGCTGCTGCAGCCAGTGGATTCTGGAGAGTCTCACGGTGGTACTCCAGGCCTTGACGTATCATTCGTTCATTGCGATTACATGCTTGACCCTCCAACTCAGCCAGAAGGAGAAATTCACACCTGGAAAACGTGGCTAAGTGAAAAACGGCACATTCGTGAGGAAATACCTCTGACTCGCGGTTGGCATCTGAGCGAGGAATGTGTTTATGTGGCAAAGCACCACCCACAAAAATTTATAGGTTTCCTATTAAAGTACTGGAAGTTTGAGATCACTGGAAATCAACAACTGACTAACGAGCTGTTGAATCTTGAAGTGCTCTGCGAGAATGGTTATATGTATCCCCTCGCGAAGACATATGTGCATACCTCGCAGCTTGAATATGCCGATAAATTCCTTCAAAAAGATGAATTTTTTCCGTGGCTAAAACAAGCCGATTCGTTAAGCGATAACCCAGGACTTTTTAACCTAGAATTTGTGGCGAAGGCGTTAGGATTTGGGTACCCCAAGTCCGAGCTCGAGTTTCATCTAACAATTTTGCGCTTCATTGTGGATGCGAACGATGATGCCAAGAATCTACTGGACTTTGGTCGAATTTTTATTTTATATCGGCGGATTCAGGCTCGGTATCAGGAGTCCGCCACTCCAAATATTTGTCATGAGATGATTCGGTATGTTTTTGCCTCTCGATATTGATTTTGGGATTCTCTAACTTCAGGAACAGGGAAGCATTTCATTCTCACAATCTCATTTTTGTTCCTCGCCATGATTCTGAGGATGCCTGTTGGGCGTCTCTTGATTCTTGCCTATGGGAAGCACCTGCAAATATGAGATGTAAGTATCCCCTGAAATCGCGATATAACACCATTGAGGACGGAAAATATACGACCGAGTTCTTTCAAGGCATTCTCGCAATACCGGATGCTAGTATAGATGACCTCTTAGCCGAGTTGAAGTCTATGCACATTGCATATCAAGATTTCGACCATATCTACGACATATACCAGCGAATAGATAACGCTATGCCGGAAATGGATTGCGAGGTCGCTGGAAAAGTTCGGTAAGACATTTCCCTCTCCGCTCCGGTTGATCATCCAACTCATGGCTTCAAGGGAACAATTTGAAAACCACGCACTCATCTATCATGCGAGCAATAATGTTTCCACCTGGTGCCGTCCCTCCCAATGTCTCTGGTCGACCGTAACCGACATTAAAGGGATGGTGGCGCTTAATGGCCTGTACGAAGATCTGTCTTCCTTATTCATTGAGCTCTTAGGGGTCCGTGCCTTGACTCTTGAAATGGTTCATGATAAGTTAGTTGAACAAGGACGAGGGCGAGCGTTCGTCAATGAAGTCAAAGAAACAATATGGCTACTAAATTCATACCTCGAGGGCGAGAACGAGCTCCCCAACCCCAAGCGACTGAAGGCAAGCAAGGTGTTTCCAGTCAAGCACCCTGATGGCACCGTCGAACTGTGCAGCTCCGCAACGGATTTCGCTATAACAGACCGCAAGCATTTGTTGGATTCGTTTTCTGGTAAAGCTAAATTCCTCGACTTTGGCGTTAATGATGTACTACGACTGGAGCCATTCCTCCAGTGGGCTGGGCTTGAAGCGCGCTACCTCTCGTCCTCTGTCAAGGAAATCTCTGCCCTGGTTGGCAACTCCCATAGATCTCTAGCTTCACCGGATCGAAACATCGCTCGAAAAGCTCATGGTTTGCTCCGGTGAGTTGCAAGCCACGGAACGATGAGGAATGAGGTGAGGCTAACCCTAATAATAAAAATATCAGAATCGCGGTTCATTTCAAAGGTCCCCGGGCTATAAAGGACGAACAGGCCTTTTATGAGTTACTGAAGAAAATTGACGTTTGTGAGACGGATGGAATTTGTTCCGAGTTACATCTTAACCAGGATGGGAATGATATCGAAGTTGAAGTCAGCAGGAGTGAATTACACCTCTACGAAAACGAAGCCGGACTCGCAATTTACGTGCCGCGGGATGAACGTGCCCAGTGTATATGTTTCCTTGACAGAATACCCGAAGCTCTTCTGGAATGGATCATGACAGAGCCATCCACTGGGATCTGTGAACCGTTCAGTGAAAAGGCTCTAAACGCAATGCAGAGGGTTCTACAAGCGCAGAATGAGTATATTGCTTTGACCCTCGATAGAACTGGTATTTTGTCGGTGGGAACGCCGGACGACTCAGACAATCCACCAGCTGAAATTGCTACCCCTACCAACCAGATTTCCACGGAACAGGATAATATTACACAGACGCCTGGTCACGGTGACAACAACGACTCAGCTCGGGACACAATGAGTTCAACTCTCTTTGAAGAGTCTGTCGCTTCAACTGAGGTCGAGGAAATCATCACCACATTTTCAAGAGCACCACGCCCTCATTCCCGTGTACTGAACCATAATGAGTTTACTCCTGAACGAACACCTGGTCCCCGCGATCTATTATCACCCAGGCCTGAACCTGCTGATCAAACCATGGACCCAGAGTACTGGAGGCTTCTTAATAGCGTTGTTACTGCGGCCAGAAGAGCCGTGTTCCCGAGTCGAGGCCCTTTCGACATGTCAGCACTCACTCAATCTCTAGATATGCGTATTCCCAATAGCAATAACGAATATTTCCGGCTTCGTACGCCGGCTAAGATTGAACGAGACAAAAAGATTGGTGCAGCAGGGGAATTGTTTGTGAGTAACTTCATAAAGCTCCCTGGGTGCATGGAAATATGGAGTTTAAACCTAACACCAAACCCGTAAACTGTAGGTGTTTGAGGTATTGTCTCGCTTGAACCCGACTTTACCAGGCTTCTCTCGTGATAACTGGGAAAGCACTATTCGAAAATATGTGAGACTCCATGGCGACTATGCCGATATGGAGCCGTGGAATGGTCGGGAGACAGCAGACATCACCTATACTGACAGCGGTGGCGTTTTCACCTCTTTGTTGATTGACAAAGGATACTTGCGCTCAGAAATTTGGGCGGGGAGGCGACCTAAATATTACCTTGAAGTTAAATCAACGACTTCAACTTGGGAAACTCCTTTTTACATGAGCAAATTTCAGTATGAAAGGGTAAGTTGAGCCATTTGTTGACGACTTTTCAGAGGCTAATACCCGGCCAAATTAGATGCAAAACACTTCCCATGGCGAGTCTGGCTCAGAGGACCTCGATTCCATCTATGTGATATTGCGAGTCTTCAACGTAGGCCAGGATTCAGCAGGGATGAAAGTGTATGTGGATCCTGACTTTATGAGGGAGAGGAGAGAGTTATCATTTACCGCAGAAACTTGGTCGGTTGTTCCGGGACCTCGTTTCGGGGACCCCTGAAAGGTAGGCGAAAGGATAGGCGAACAAATTGCTTGTGCAATTCGCAAGAGTACCGCTTCTGCATTTGAATGTATTTGATATGGTTGAATGGGAGAATTGAATATTTTTGATTCTATTGTAAGAATATAGTCATGCAATAGCTTAAGCATATCTTCGCGTAGTCGACCGTTGGTACCTCTTCAGAGACATTCAGAACCTCTTGGGAACGCCGATCTGCTCCAAGACAAATAGAACCCAACAGCCGCGTAGGGGAAATTCAATGGCCACCCGTTTTCAAAGGTTCAATCATATAGGCTCCAGGGAACATGTTATCAGTGATAGGTGAAGATCCCGGCGCGGTGGTCAGACAGTCAGCCAGTGTAATAGATGGTACACTTCATCCTGGTTTTTGAGGTGTTCGATTGTCCCTCGCGTCAGGGAGTGTTTCTGCACTGCTCGTTTGATTTCGATCATGTCATGATATCCAATGAGAAAGTCGCCGAGCCGGATTGTGTCAACCCCCTTGCTTGGAAGTTTTAGCTAGGGGTCAAAAGCTTGAAAAATATTTTGCGCTAACTACCCCAGCTTGAATCTTGGAGAAGCTGTAAAGCTTTCAACTTGGGAATGGCCTTGTTTCGGGGTAATTATGAATCTCGATCATGAACCTCCAGTGGTTTTTATCACAGCTTCGCGCATCCTTCGCCTATGTGGACATGCTCAGTTGGATGTTCCATGGCGATAAAACTTCAGAATGGGTGGTACATTGTACTGTACATACATGCACATACATACCTGCACCGGTGCTGATGGAGGTAGATGGATTTGTTAAATCAGCGAACTTAACTGCAAGCCATCTAACTAACATAGCTCCAAGCTCCATCAATTGAGCCGGCAATCATGTGATAATTCAATGAGAGTATTTAAACCGAGTTTCTCCAAAAGGTTGGCCCATGCGTTCTCCTACAGCTCTGTCAAAAGAATATTTTCAAATCTGTTTCTCGGGAAAGTGTAGAGTTACTGGTTATAAATATTCAGAAAATTATCACCAATGGCTGACAATCGCAAATCCGTCCTTATCACAGGGTAAGTTAGGTCTTTGTGTAACTCGCAACTGCATACCCTCATATTTAGCGTATTACACAGGAGCCACATTTGCTGACTCCGTAATACATGTATACAGCTGTTCGCCCGGCGGCATTGGCAATTCCCTGGCGCGGGAGTTCCGCCGCAACGGCCTGCGCGTCTTCGCGACAGCAAGAGATAAAAGCTCAATCACCAGCCTGAAGGAACAGGGAATTGAAACGCTGAGTTTAGAGGTGGATAAAGAGGAGAGTAGGAAAGCATGCCGTGATGAAGTTGAGCTTCTGCTTAAGGGAAAGGGTCTTGATTATCTGGTCAATAATGCGTGAGTGATCTGCCAGTTTCCCTTGTTGTACACCCAGTGCTAACTTATAATTAAATGATAGTGGATTAAGTATGTCAATTCACCCTCGGAACGGATGTCTAGAAATAAAAGACATGAAGACAGTTATATGCCTACTTTTACATACATTGTTGAATATATATTAACCCTGACCAACCAGACTATACCGTCCCCGCCTTGGATGTCAATCTCCAGGCAACCCGCGCAGTTTTTGAGACAAACTTCTTCTCAGTCATTGCAATGTGCCAGGAATTCGCCCCGCTGATTATAAAAGCCAAGGGCACGATCATCCAAGTGGGATCCATTGCAGGAGTAAGCGCTCTAAAAAAGTATTCGTTTCTGGTTGTCAATTTTAACGAAGCCATATCAGATAATACCATATGTCTTTGGCTCCGTTTACAATGCATCAAAAGCCGCCCTACACTCATTCAGCGATACATTGAGGGTAGAACTTGCACCATTTGGGTTTGTTGAATCCCTTCCTCCGCATTTATTCCAAGCCCTTTCTATCCCCTCTATCACCCAACTGAGATACGCCAGGCCGGGAAAAAAAGGGGGCCATAAAAGCTAACCGCCTCCATCTCTTTAATCCCAATACTCCAGCGTTCAAGTGACAACCATAATAACCGGCGGCGTGAAATCCAACATCGCCCGCACAGCCCGCACCCTCTCTGAAACCTCCCTCTATCACCCTGTGAAAGCCGAATACGCCCGACGCGTTGTCCACGGCCAACAGGGCGCCTTGTCCAACGAAGCATATGCGCGAACAGTAGTAACGCAGGTCCTGTACGGTTCGGCTCCGTTGCGTTGGATCCGCTGGCTTCTTCTGTGGCCGTTTGGGGGCCGTGGAATACGGCGGAGTGGTAAGTATATCTGGGCAGGGAATAAGGCGACTCTTATATGGTTCTTAAATGGTGGGTGGGCGTGGTTTGGCTTGTTTCAGTGGGCGATGACGAGGATGTTTAATTTATGGAAGTTGAAGAGGTGAGGGGATACCACGGGTGCATAGCTTTGTAAGGCGATTGGTGCTTTTTCCTTTTTGCGTTCTTCTTATATTTCTCTCTCTGTTGTATTGTATATTTATACTGTGGGTCTGTTGCATTTAATTTTTACTATTTTTCTTTCAGTTCCGAATCCCAAGACGGGATTTCAGCCTTCGCAGAAAATTTGATACGGGGTGTTCAGAGGGCCAGTTGGGGTGCTTACTCCATTTTAGGTCTATATAGATAAGAGGAAGAAGCAGAGGAGAAAAAATCACACTCGCCAAAGCCTCTGTTCATTGAACAAGTTAATTATTTATACCTGCAGATCTAAATGTGATTCTCTAGTAACAAACAAACTATTATGATATTTTTTTGCGAACCCCCCCATTCTACACTTTTGGAAAACTGTGAGTTGTAAGGAAAATAAGAAAAGAAAGAAAAGAAGCGATGAAACTGTACTTGAAAGCATAAGTCAAAAAAAAAAAAAAAGGAAGGGGAAAAATACATACATACATACATACGTACGTTATGGGTGTAGGTGGATGAAACTCTTATGCAAAAATACAGATTTTAAAACATGAAAAAGGACATAGCAAAAAGGATAATGACATCCAATACAACAAATAGTACAACAAAAGGTGGGCGGGGCGAGTTACAGCACAGCGCAACACAGCGCAGCATGCCTCTCGCATAAGTATCCAGCAGCTCTAAATAAAGTGGGGAAAAAAAGAAATAACTGGTAAAGAGATATGTGAGGGGCAGAAATGCCTTGGTTTTTTCCTTGTGGTCGAGAGCGGTTTACTATCGAGCACGCAGAGTCGCAGGCGTTCTTGTCGTACTCTCAGGCACGTCATCTGTGGTTTTTTATACAAAGTGTCAGACGAAAGGATGAGTTCCATATCAGGCAGCTAGTGAGTGAGTGCGCTTGGGTGTGTATGGTATTCATTAAAGTAGCCAAAGGGGAAAGAAGCCTCAGCATGAACACACACGGACACACGCACAGCACACATCCTCATTACTTTTTGGACTGGGTGGATTGTAGATATGATGTATGTACGGAGCTTTCAAGAACCAAGGTGGGGAAATAACAAAAAAGAAGAAAAGAACAGAGCTCGGACACCATGCGTCTTTTGATTTATATACCAAGCGAGAATTCTACGCCCACGTCGATGTCACGGGCCATTTTGACGACCTTGGAGAACTGGACGGATTTTTCAGCGGCATTTTGCAGGTCTTCCATGGAGAAGATTTTCAGGCCGGATTCGTTGATCTGCGAGTGGTGGTCAGTTTATTTTTCAAATTCCTGCTTTTATTTTATAAAATGGATATAGACGGCAGTGAATTTGGGCAGACATACTAGCTGGTGCGCTTGAGCCATGTTGGTTCCTTGCAAACGGGCGACGATCGGCGTGCGAAGGTTCATTTCGTTGACAACATTGATCAAACCTTGGGCGATTGCATCGCATCTGACGATACCGCCGAAAATGTTGACGAAGATAGCGGTGACCTTGGGGTCGCTGGTGATAAGCTCGAAAGCGGATCTAATAGCTTGTGGGGTAGCACCGCCACCAACATCGAGGAAGTTGGCGGGGCTGCCACCGTTGAGCTTGATGATGTCCATGGTTGCCATTGCAAGACCAGCTCCGTTGACTTGGGGTCCCCATTAGCAAGGATTCCTAGGCCAGGGGCTAAACTGGGAGACTTACCCAAGCAGCCAATATCTCCGTCCAATTTAATGAAGTTCAATCCAGATCTAGAACCCGTTCCTGGTTAGCGAGTAACTTATCCAAAGTGGAATTTGAGACAACGCACTCAGCAGCCTTGACCTCATCAGGGTCTTCCTGGGTGGTATCTCTCCACGAGAAAATCTCCTTTTGTCTGAATTCGGCATTATCATCAAAGCTAAGTTTAGCATCCATGGCAAGAACCTCGTGTTCAGTAGTCTCACACAGAGGGTTGATCTCGATTTGGGTCGCATCCTTCTCCATGAAGACTTTGTAAAGCTTTTGGATAGTGTCCTTGGCTTCTTCCACGCATTGTTCTGAGAATCCTAGGTCTTTGGCAATATTCCTTGCCATATCATCCGTGACACCGATATTGATATCGACACCAGTAGTGATAATGGCCTCGGGGGTTTCCTTGGCGACAGTCTCGATATCCACACCACCTTGCGAGGAAGAAACGATGACGGGTGCCTGTGTCTGCCTGTCCATCAGAATAGCGAGGTAGAATTCTCGTCGAGCAAACTTGCGCTCGCAGATATATACGGCATTGCAGAGGCGGCCTTGGGCGCCGGTTTGTTTGGTGACGAGCTTGTGGCCGATCATCTGACCAGCAAACATCTTGGCCTCAGTCGGTCTACATCTTGAGTTCAGTAAAGATTCTATAGAAAAGGAGCAGAAAAGAAAAACGTACGAGTATATAACGCGCACACCACCCTTAAGGCCATTATCGAAAGTTCCCTTTCCTCGTCCACCGGCGAGAACTTGAGCTTTGATCACCAAATCCTCGGCACCTGTAAACTCTTTAGCGATATAACCCCAATTAAGCCAATATCGAATAGAACGTACCAATCTGCTTGGCGACAGCCTCTGCTTCCTCCGCGGTTCGGGCAACTTCGCCCTTTGGAACGCCAACCCCATACTGTATCCACACTACGTCAGGATCATATCCACTGCTTCCATTCCGACGAGGCCCGGGGAAGTACGTACTGTTTTCAGAAGGTTTGCGGAGAGATATTCATGGATGGAGAGGTTTCTTCGTTGCTGCTGGGCAAAGCGATTTCGAATTGGTGTCCCCTGTAGACGGGTTTGGATAGGATCAGCATCAGCTATAAATTTTCTTTTCTTTGATGGGCACCGTTGCGTGGTAAACATAGGGCGGACAATTGATGACTTACTGCAGCGGCTCTGAAAGTCGCAGCGATTGGCTTGCTACGGGCGAGCTTGAACATTGTGGCAATTCAGCTCGACGAGCAACACAAAAGGGAATGATATAAATAAAGGAGAAGAAGGAGAAGAAGAAGATGGTGGAATAGTTGAAAAGAAGAAGACGACGTTGGACTTTGAGTGAGAGAGGTAAATAACGTGAGTTGGGGCTTCTTTGGGGTCGTATTGTACTGTATTTCCACGTTTCGGATGATGGTTTTTGTGGTCACATTTATGGCAGTTGATACCGCCCTGATACCACGCTATGTATTTTATTTTCGCCGCAAAAATACACAGCCCGCCCGCTGCAGTTTCTCGACAACATCTATAGATATATTTGCTATATCTTCCGCGTATAATTTCAGGACCATGTCTGTCTCTAAATCTGAAGCAGATATCGTCTTTAACAGAGCAAATGTAGCCCTAGCACGCAGCCAGCGCCTCATCGCATCATGGCTGCCACCCAAAACCGCTGAAGAGATCGCGAACACAAAAACTGAGGAGGAACTACAGCGGGAAGAGGATGAGATATTTACCGCAGTTCCAGAGAAGTGCGTCTTTACTTATTCTTGTCTCTTCTTTATTTATCTTGCGCTTTACAAATACGTGCCATACTAATTCTATCTTTCCCTTTCCCATTAGACTAGGACTCGGCGCGCCCCTCCCAAAAAGCCAGGCAGATGGCAGCTTCAATCGCACGGAGCTCAGCTCCAACGAAAAACTACGTAAACAGCTTCTGGGCAAGAACTACAAGAAACCTACTTCGAGCATTCCGGTGACCAGTTCCCGGGGACCCCTGGCGGGGAAGAAACAACAACACCACCACCACCAGTCTGCCAAATCGCAGCCAGAAAGCGACGACGACGAGGATGAAGGACGGTCTTCCTTAGGCAGGAATAAAAGGAAGAGGCCGAAGGAGAAGACGGCTGAGGTTGTGAATGATGTTACTACAGCTACAGCTACAGCTACACCTACAACAACGACGACGAATGGCAATGGCGAAGACAACGAATCAGCCGATGAAAGACAACGTAGCACCCAAAGGAAGAAACCCGTCAGCTACCTCGACGAGCTATTATCGGAAAGATCAAAGAAAAAGAAGAAAAAGAAGATGCAGCAGTAGTTCAAGCTAAAATGAACGAGAAGTGGGGTTGGGGATTGTTTTTCTTTCATACGACCTTATATTGAAGAACTGGATTGAAGAACTGCCCCTAGATCCATGAATCCCATTCCTCCATATTTCGTAGGGACTAGGAAGAAATGACGCCAAGTTGGAACCGTCTCTAAACAGCCTCTTTTGGAAACGTTGAGCCGCACCATCAATTTATTTACCGTGTGACGATTTTCCCCAGGCCATTTTGCGTCTTTATCTTTTGAGAACTGGGTTCATTCACCTCTCTCCTTCTTTCTCAGCACATTGGGGATAGTGGGTGAGATACCGATTTACCCTAGAGGGCACCCGGGTTTAATCATGGAAGGTGTTATTGAAAAGTGGGGGCGGGGGGGGTGGAAAAAAAAGAAGAAAAAAAGCGAACTTCCAAACGACGCCACAACTAGATAATGAATGAGCGGCTCAACCGGTCTAGGTGATGTCCGCCATTATCTTCTATCCCTATATCTACTACTAGAGCCAAGCCCAGCGGAAGCATGTAAACAAGAACATGAAGCAGTGAGCATTGTTTTTGTTTGACCTATTGTGCTCAATGGTCATGTAAGAACATCAACAGTGTGTGTGCATTTTTGAAAGATTAAGATTGAATTCTGTTCTGATAGTTGTGTGTAATTATAGGCAGACCAAAATATATAAACTTTTCAAGTCATCTTCGTTGTGCCTTTGCGAGGAGGACTGAAAATTGGTCTTAAAAGAAATCGGGTCAGGTCAGGTCAGGTCAGCCTAAAAAGAGATGAGCTCAAGTAAATAGGAGGTCAGGCCAGGTCAGTTTCAGGGGCGACGTTGCGTCAGGTCATGTGTCAGGTCAAGCATATATATATATATATATAATGCATTCGTGATGCAATGCAATGGAAAGAAGATCTCTCTCTTGCTCCTGCCTTCTACACACTCACACTTCAACTCAAGCCATTTAAAAAAAATCAATGGTAGGTTCAGACAAGACGGTCAAAGAATAATTGTATAATTGTGTAAATGTATAATTGTAAAAATGTAAATGTGATTAATTTGTAATATCTAGAAGTATGTGGGTTGTAGCTGTAGCTGTAGCTATAGTATGTAGGTTGTAGACTGTAAATAGTAGATGTGTAGATAGCGAATGAATAGAGATATGGGTATAAAGCACAGACATGCGTGTGAAATTTTTTTTATAAAAGACAATGCAGTGAGGCATTAATACAAGTCTCAACGTAGACAATGTAGATAGAGAGACAGCCAGATATAGGCAGACAGACAGACAGACAGACAGACAGACAGACAGATAGACAGATAGACAGACAGACAGACAGAGGGTAAGATGGATGAATGCTTGGATCTCTGGATAGATAGATAGATAGATACATCGACGGATAGGTAGGTAGACAGGTAAGAACGCGTGTCTTGTGTTGTTGGTGGCGTGTGTATAATTCATAAGTCAAGAGTAGGTAGGTAGATAGGTACCTAGGGTTAGGTACAGTCCATGTTAAATTTGATCGACAGACCAGACCAGGTATGACTGCTCAGATATTCGATATCGTCGAGTATAGATAGATAGAGAGGTAGGATGGGGTAGGATAGGGGTAGGTCGGTAACAATATCATGAGTAGACCAAGAGTAGATCAAGAGTAGATTCAAACAGCAGAATGCAGATCAAGCGTGGATGCAGAAGTTATATATATAATAAAAAAAGTAAACCGGGGAAATTTCTTTCTTTCTTTCCGCTTTGGTCTCCATCTCCATCTTCTTCGAACTCGTGACGGGACGGGACCGGGGATCGGGGTTGCTTGAATAGCTTGGATGTAATGCACCTATGTAATATACATAAGTATCTTTTTTTCTTCTTTCGGGGTTGTTTGCTGCATTTGCACCGCCACAGATCTTCAGCTTTTAACCGGGCCCGCCCAGCTGTGATTCCATTCCCATGCCCGGTCTGCGATCAACTGCAAATGCATGCGGTTTTTTGGGCGGGGAGATGGGATGAGATGGTGTAAGGGGTAAGGGGTTTTTCAAAAAGAAAGAGAGAATGCACGTAACGGAGTGGGGGAGGGGGAGGAGGGGGAGGAGGGGGACAGAAGAAATAACAAAATTAAAACCAAAAGAAATGAAAAGAAAAATGGAATATCCAATATCCAATAAATAATAAGCCAGACAGCCAAGCCAGTGGGAGTGTGTGTGTATGTATGTATGTATGTTTTTTTTTTCCAACAGAATAAACAATGTTTGCAAGGAGGGGTGTATCACAATCACAAAAAACAAATAAAAAGAAAGAAAAAAACAGGGAATTAGAGAGAAGAAAGATAGAAAGAAAGAAAGAAAGAAAAGAAGAGACGCGCAAAAAAACAAAACCACCAAAAATAGGAAAAGGAGGAAGGAAGGCGATAAATAAACAGGGAGGAATACTCCGCCCTCCCAAGAAATAACAATGATAACCAAAACGCAAAGGGTGGGTGAGGGGAGGGGCGTGCCGTGCCGTGCCGTGCCATGGCGTGCCATGACGTAAAACATGTCAGGAAGGGGAATTTTTTTTTTAAAAAAAAAAATCAAATAATCAAAACAAACAAAACAAATCATCACTGTAACCGCTTCCTCTTCCGATCCTCCCCACCAACCCCACCCATCCCATCCTCCTCAACCGGCCGCTCCCGCTCCCGCTCCGCCGCCGGATTCAGCAGCGAATGCACATTACTCGCCATACTCGACCGGCGCGTAGCGGGCAGCGAGTCCGCTGCAGCCGGCCGTGGGAACTTCGGTCCGCCGATCGACCAGCCGCTTTCGGGGTTTAGGGCGGAGGAGGAGGAGGAGGAGGGGTGTGCGGGGTGTGGATGTGGATGTGTTTGTGTATGTGGGTGTGTATGTTGAACGACGACGGGGTCGATTGATATGGGTGGTGGTGGTGGGGGGGTTGGATGTCTGGATGTATTACCCTGGTTGTTATTGTTGTTGTTGTTGTTGCTGCGTCGGGGTCCGCCCATTTCATACTTGGCAAGGAGGTCGCGGACGTGTTGGTGGTCGGCGTTTGGGGGCGGGGGCGCGTGGTTCATGGGGATGTTGTTTGTGTTGCTGTTTAAGTGGTGGTGGCCGGTTCGTTGTGGGGAGGGTGGCCAGTGAGAGGAAGGGATGCTGGGACCGTGGCCGGCGCCGGGGCCGAAGGGGGAGGTATTGCTGTTGCTGTTGTTGTTGTTGTTGTTTGCGGCTCCCCAGCCATGTTCGCGAATGTCTGCGGAGGTATGACGGCGGCCGAGGTTGAGGCCTGGTGAGGTTACGGATGAGAGAGGGTGAGGGGCGGGTTGTTGTTGTTGCTGCTGTTGTTGCTGTTGGGGAGGGATTTGGGGCCGGTTGAAATTTGGGGATGAATTTGCGGCGCCAATTGATCCGTATCGACGCGGGGATACTGCGAGGTGGGTTGGGACTGGAGGTTGGGCCATGGACGGGCGCCGGCTATCGTCATGCGGCATCTGGCGCGGGGAAAGCGGCGGGCCAGAGTGGAGGGTCATGCTGCTAAAGTATGGCTGTCGCCCGGAGAGGAGGGATTCATGAGGATTTTCAAAGGCGCGGATGGCATCTAATTGTCGTGAGATCTCTCGTTGCATGTTGGCAGCTATTCATATTATTACCAAGCAGTTAGTAAGTTTTCGCTCCCTTTTATTCTTTTCCAAACGGGGGAAATCAATCGAGAAGATTATCGGCTTAGACTGACCATCTCTATGAATAGCGTTATCAGGATCAGGGACGATGGACATGACGAAACGCGACATCGAATTGGACCACTGCAAATCAAAGTCAGTCAAAGGGGCTTCATTCTCTTTCAGTCGAATTCCAATCCACCTAAGCGGGCGCAAAGAGGGGGGGGGACGTTTCCTCACTTGATGGCATCGCACTAAACTCTCCGTCAAGGCTTGACACCTGGAGTTTAACTGAGAATAGTTCTCCTCCATGCGCGATAGACGAGAGTGAAGATCATAGATGTTATGCTCCGTGTTAATCAGTCTGGAATCGATGACTCTAGAATCGGCGCCATCGGGAAGGGGTTCGGCAGGTGTTCCAGGTTGGGAGGCACTTGGTTTATGTCCGGAAAAGGAATCGCGATGAATTAAGGTCTGTCTGGATGCGCGTCGCTTGATCTCTCGCAGGCCGGCTACGTCTCCCTTTTTGAAATTGCCATTGCCATGTTTGAACTCCCACATCTGAGAGTCAGGGGAACCTGTGTGGAAGACATCGCTGACTATATTGGGACAGGGCAGAATCGGGTGTGAGTTATAATGGCCAATTGATTGCATTCAAATCTAGGTGTGGGCCAAGTACCTTTATGAAACCCATACATATTCAACTGTCTGACGAAGGAGGAAACGTTGGTGTGCTTGAAATATTGACTGTAGTATATGGTTAGCTACCTCCAGACACAATTAATGCGACTGAAGAAAGGATGCACGTACGCGAGAACTTTTGAGAAATCCTGTGAGGGAGACATAACGAAGCTCTCGTTTGAGCTGGACCAAGAAATCAAGTGTTGTATCCCGGGATCTTGTAGCATGCTGCGCGAGCGGTCGACAATCGCATTAGAAACAGAAACATGAAAAAAAAAAGGTTCCTCAATTTAGGAAGAGAAAGAAGAAAAAAAAGTTAACAAGGAGCAAGTAATGTTCAGCCTACCTGTACAGCTTATGTATAAAGGCAGTTTGAACGACTTTGGGTTGTTGCGCAGCTGCGGCAGCACCCGTAGGATGATTTTGCGCATGGCCAGATTCTCCTCCCATCATCACACCTGTAGGCGCAGCGCCGTTTGTATGATGATTATTATGACTGTTATTGTTATTGGTATTGGTATTGGTATTGGTATTGTTGTTGTTGTGGTTGGAGGGAGGAGCTCCCCCATGTTCTGACTCGGGGCTCCCGTTATTATTGCCGGGAGGAGCCATTGAAGCGGATGTAGACGGGGAGAGGTCCATGGGGTCCCCTTGCGAGTGGTTATCGGCTGGAGCAATGGAAGAGGAGAGGACGGGGATTGTTCTGGATTTTCCGGAGACGTCGGTTGGGCCGGAGAAGGGGCTTCGAGAATGATGTTCTTGTATTCGATGCATGGTGAAAGCGGAGGCGATGGCTATAGGTGTATATATGGGATAGGGCTGGCGCAGAGCCGGAGGCAGGGCGATCGATCGCACGCAAAAGAGACGAGAAGGGAGGGGGCGGAGAGGGGAAACGAGAGGAGAGGTTGGATAATGTGAATGGATTCGATATCGATATATATATATAGATAGATAGATTCTATAGGGTCGCCGATCGGAGGGGGTTATACAGGAGGACGGAAGCTAGTGATATTTGCAAGCAGTTTGGTGGAGTGTTCTTTTAAAAAAGGGTGAAAGGATTGATCGATTGATGCAGGCAAGCGAAGGAACCAAGCTCGAGGTCGAGGTCGAGGTCGAGGAGATGAGCAGCAACAAACAAACAGCACGCATCTAGTTCGGTATATGTATCATCAGCTGCGATGAACGGGATCGATGAATGCGCCGAGCAGCAGCAGCAGCAGCAGCAGTTGTGGTCGTAGTCGTAGTGTGTCGTAGTGTGTCGTAGTGTGTCGTAGCTAGTTGGTTGAAGAGCAGTGGGATAGACGAGTAGCAGTAGAGCGAAGTTCAATCAATCAATCAATCAATCAATCAATAGCAGCAGCAGCAGCAGCAGCAGCAGCAGTGGCAGTAGTAATAATGGCAATGGGAGTTGGAACGAGGGAGGTAGAGAGGCAGGTCTGGCATCATGGCATCATGACATCCGATCAGCAAGAGTTGTACAGATGCAAGCAATTCGATTTGTGGAGAGATTAAATAAAGGGATAAAGGGATAAAGGGATAAAGAGAGTGAGTGAGTGGAGGGTGGAGGGGGGATGAGAGGAGGATGAGACTGGAAGAAGAAAAGAAGAAGAAGAAGAAGAAGAAGAAATCAAAATCAAATCAAATCAAATCAAATCATGGGGGGTAGAGGTAGAGGTAGAGGTAGAGAGAGGTATGGGTACGAATGAGTATGGGGGGAATGCGATAGTTAGTTTGCAGTTAGTAGTTACTGGGGATAGTTACATACAGATAGTTAGTCTAGTCTGGTTCTAGGTAGTTATGTATGTATGTATGTATGTATGTATGTATTAGCTGGAAAAAGGAGAACGGCGGAATAATGGGGGACAGTTTATTTTTTTTTTTTGAGTTCCTCCTCTCCCCCCCTCCCAAGGGTTTTGTTTTATTTAGCTGGGGTTAAGTTAACTTTGGCTGCGTTTGGTTAGGTTAAACGCCTGGGATGAGGGTTATGGAGATATGGGGAGATGGAGTTACATGTACATTACAGTGAGAGCAAGCAATGCAATAAGCAAATAAGCAAATAAGCAAAAGAGAAAGAGAGAGAGAGAGGGATAGGGGAGAGAGGACAGAGAAATTGAGGCGGAAAAAGAAAAAGAAAAAGAAAAAGAAAAGAAAAAGAAGAGAAGAGAAGCCGAAGAAAAATGGAAAAAATATAGTTAGACAGACAGACAGAAAGAAAAAAAGAAAATAACCAAAGAAGAAAAAGAAGAAAAAGAAAAAGAAGAAAGGAAGAAAAGAAAAGAAAAGAAGACAGGGCGGAAGAATGGAAGGGAAAATACTAGTATATCAATAGAATAGAATAGAATAGAATAAAAAGATTGAAGTAGATCTTTATGTATATATATGTACATACGTCCGTATATCTACTCTATATACAATGATAACTTCTGCTCTTTGGCTGTGCATATTATATTATATTATATTATAGTATATTATATATTATATTCCCGATGGATAAATGGATGATAATAAATGATAATTCAAATAGTCCAGTTCAGCTGCACAATTCTACTAGACAAATGCAGGCAGACTGGGATAAATACAGAATTGCTGACCACCTTTAGGTTATTTAATTTAATTTAATTAATTAATTAATTAATTGACTATTTATTTATTTATTATTTCTCAGGCAAATAATAACGATATATCTAAGTACTATCTCTATATGTACTACGGACTATTATGTAGTTAATACTGAAGTTACATAGCTGTTCTCCCCCAGTAAATGATATACATACATAACTTCACCACCCCGCCTGGAAATTGTCAACCAGTCAACCAGTCAACTAATAGCTATAGTAGTTAGTTAGCGGTCTAACAATAAATCAGTCAATCAATCAATGAATGAATCAATGAAATGGACCCTTCCAACCCGGATGATGACTTCATCCATGCATACAAAGCTCTCCCCACACCACATGCCCGCCAACAGCTGTATGTAACTACAACCCCCCCCCCATCAGGTAGTTAGCTAGCTAGCTAGCTGCTATTCTCCTACTACAGCGTACATGTATAACTAACCCCCCCAGCCTCCAATCCCTGGTCCAGCAGCTGAGCATCGAGGACTGCCACATCGTCAATAACTTGGCCTATGCCAGATTCCATGTCGATATCCTAGGTTGCTTGCCCTTAGAGCTGGTTGCCGGTATAGCCTCCTACCTGGCCCCTTGGGATGTTTTCTTATATAGATCTGTATGTTATAATCCCCCCCCCCCCCCCCAACTATACAGTTTTATTAGGTTTATATGTTTTATAATATATATAAAAACAGGTATCCAAACGCTGGAATGAAATCCTCTCATCTCTACCCGTCTGCAGCAGCAGCTTCCATGCATACTTCCCCGACCAACAATTGGACACAATCAATAATAGCCCAGAATCAGACTGGCCACGACGGTTCCGCCAGGTATCAAAACGCCGTCTGGCGCTAGTGACGGGGAGACCATACAGCAAATCCCTTCTCCTTCATGATGAGGATGCGCGGGAGAGAGAGCTGATTGCCTACCACGATGGCATGATCGTGCACGATTTGGATCCCCGGACTATTCGATTACTGTCAGTCGTGGACGGCCCGATTGCTACCTACCGGACGCAGAATCGCGAATTATTTTACATGGTTGCTCTCTCTTGTATGGCGGTTGCGGCTGTGACGAAGGAAGGGTGAGATTCGCTAAGTTTCTTTTTTTATATTTATTTTTATGTGTAACATTTTGTTCGAACGCTGCTCGTCTGACACGCACACATATACGCACGCCTAGGTATTGCCATGTTTGGAACTATAAAACAGGAGCCGAAGGCTCCTTTCGTCTACCATGCCAACCACATCGGCTAGTTCTCGACGAGGACGCCGTAGCCGTACAGGTAGGAACCCGACCTACAACCATCATCACCTGGGATTTACGCTCCAGGCAGGCCAGGGAAATCAAGCATGATTCCTCCTCGCTTTTGCACATGTTTCTCAACGCAGCGGACGCATCGCTTGCTCTCATACATGGCGCAGATGCCGATGGCACGCCTATGAACCATAACGACAGCGATTACCCCATTCCAGACTTCTCTGGTGTTGTTGGAACGCGACATCTTCTTCAGGGCGACGCCACAATGCCCACACCTGTTCTGCTAGATGATGATGATGATGATGATGATGATGATGATGATGATGATGATGATGATGATAAAACAGTGTATTTCATGCTACCAGCCAACGAACCCAAAATTCCCTATGATTGCCTCGACTCTTTCGGTACATATGGCAGGTGCATTGTCACCTTCGGGCAGCGGATGAGACATCGGGATGGTGATGCGGATCCAGATCCCTGGCCATATGATGAGCATACATGGTATCTAATGGTGATATTGCATCCCGGAAAACAACAACAACAACAACACCGCCAACACCACGCAAGAAACTCACCTACAGCCCTCTACCGAGACCCAGCCCCCCACCTCATGGATGGCAGACCCCGCAACGCCGCCGCAACCACATGTCCAGACGTAATCCATTATCCCAGCCCATCTGGCATAGGCTACCCTACCGTCGCCAACTACCGGGCGGCCACCTTTGCCAAATCCGAGATCGACGACATCTGCAAAGACGAGTCGGTGAAGGTGATGACGACGACGACGACGGGAGAAGAAATGCTCGCTCGTGAATTTGTCATGGGTGGTGATGATAGGTTCTTCGTGGTCATGAATGAGTTGGGGATTCATGTGTGGTGTTTTTGTGAGGATGTTGTGCTGTTTCAGGAGACGGGGGGGTATAGGGCGGTTCGTAGGGGGCGGGCTGAGGGGCGGAGGGGGGAGAGGGAGCGGGAGAGGGGGAGGGAGGGAAGGCAAGGGTTAAGCATGGAAGATGGAGTGGCGGTGCGGATTGGCGAGTTTGTCGGGAAGGATTGGGAAGTTAGGGGGTGGACTTGATGATGATGATGATGATGATAATGATGGGGTGGCCTTGGTGAAACGGAAGAAGATGAAACAGAAGAAGAAATGAAGGGAGAAACTAGGCAAAACAAACAAAGATAGAAGCAGGTTGGATATTCTCTCCTTTTCTCTTTCTTATTACTTCTTACTTTCGCGGATGTTCCGGCTTTTTGTTTTTTTGTTTCGGGGGGGGAGGATTGGAGGATAGGGCGGGCTATTATGGAGATATATTTAGACGTGAGGGAAAAGGGGTTATATGGAAGGGGTGTGGGAAGTGTGCTTAGGCCGAATGGTTGATGCGATGAAAATGGTGGTTTATATTTCTCCTAGAAAAAAATGTCAGGAAATACACAATAATAAAAGGGGCTGGAAGAGAGAGGGGACTTTCTTTCTTTCATTCTTCATTCCAGTTTCCTCTTCTTTCATCATATGGCAGGCAGTAAATAGATCTGCATGTTTACTACATCGCGTTTGAAAGTTGACATTACAGCAACATTTAGGCCAGTAATTAATATCCATAAAAGACAAAACAAAAAAAAAGAAAAGCTTTAAGAAGAAGATATCTGCATTCTATTTCTTAAGTAACTACTCTGCATGTGTCCGACCCTCCATGGAAAATTTTCTTTAAGTCGGTTCAAAATTCATAGGGTAAGCCCCATTCCGCCATCATTGGTGTGCCGCCGCCAGTGGGGAATCTCCATCCAAAGAGCGTCCTAAGATCCACCGAATCTCCGATTTGGAGCTCTGAAGCTGCGTCCAAAGCTATGGGCGTTGGGTAGTCTAGGTAGTCGGAGTCTGTCTGAGAGCCACCACCAACATTCCACATTTCTGAGGCTGCTGTCGTTGGCACTAGTGGGTCCTTCATTGTGACCATTGTTAGCCCAGAGCGTGTACCGCAAAAGGAAAGAAGAAGAAAAACAGCCCTGCGGGGGGGGGGGGGGGGGGGGGGGGACAGGGGGAGGAGGGGAAGTGGGCAGTTTCTCTCTCTTACCAAGGGGTAATTGGGGTCTTGGGTAAGGTATGGCCTTCGGACTTCCATGTCCTCTTGGCTTACGGCGGGTCGTTGCGCCATGGTACTACTGTCCGTCGGAGGAACTTCAGCGGAGGGCTTCTTCCTAGTTTCTGCCATGCTCTTTTGGTGCTGAACTTTCCAAAAGTACTCTCTCGCAATGTGTGCAAACTCGAGCAAAATGTTACCGGGGACCTCTTGGTTGGAGGCGTTGCCTATAAGGGCAAAGTATCCCGCAGCTGAATCCAGCAGGGACATATTTGTTCTTGACTCGCGATGAAACGGGTTGTGGATAACGAGATCGAAGAGAATGAACAATGCTGAGCCTGGCAAGACAGACAGGATGCTATGATGGTATGATAGTATATATATTAGCCTATCCTGTACCCACATGCAGAGAAAAAGTGTATGACTTACAACAATGGAACGTAAGGCTGTGTCTCAATGTGCTTGGTCAATTCGACGGCGGTTCGTGCAGTGTGCATCAGCCTCTGCTTACTCAATTGTGCCTTGGGCCCGCCATCACGATTGAGATAGACGGATAGACGATCCAGAGCGATGAGAGTATGATAGTAGCTGAAGTGTATATGAAGCGCGGCCAAACAGGTGCTCGGTGGTGCAGAAACAGGAAAATGAGCTGAATTGCCTGGTCTGACCTCAGGGGGAATAGACTGCCGCCATGCCTCGAGCATATCATGAACATGATCAATTGTCGACTGGGAGGACTCCCGAGTTCTCAACGAAGCACTCACTGAGAATAGTGACGTGTAGATGATAGAAGTAATACGTCCGATCTGAATCAATGAAACAAACCAGTTGAAGTCCTTATATTGTGCCTCTGGGAATGGCGGAATGACACATCCAATATCTTCATCTGGTATGATCTGTTGTTTGCAATTAGGCTAGCATGTCAAGGATCCCGTATGGAGTAAGAAACTCACAGAGCATGCGCGGCTGTGCATGGCTTGTTGCTTCTCCAAGGCATAAATAACCCAAAAAACCCTCAGGTGCTTCGGCTCTGAGTTGATGTTCTTGTGATAACGGAGTTCCAGGACCATGCGGGCAGCATGAGAAAGAATAAAACCATCAAGCTGCAGAGCACAACAGTTCATAGCATAAATAGACTGTGAAGATGAAAAGATTAGATTATCTTTGCATAATTCATTGTTGGATACGGAAAAGTCGCTTTCTTACCATGGTAGCTAAGGCCTAGAGGGCAAAAGAATGTTATTGTTAGCAACAAACCCCCTACAGAGTTGAATGTGGGTGGGGGTTCTATCAAACCTGGACATTTTCGATCGACCCTCGGGGGAGGATTATATCTGACATGTGGCTTAGAGCCATCTGGAAAAGCTCCCATGACCTTCCTTTTCCAGGTTCAAATGTTCCACCTCCGAGAAATTGACTACCCAAGGCCAGAATACTGTGATACAGGGCCGAGAAAACGGGATTGCGATGTAGGATTTGCCTCAGATTCGGGTCGAACGCCTGCGTCTCGAACTCCTCACGATCGAGGAATGGGTATACTGGGTGAATATTTGCAAAAAAAGCTTCAGGTATGTTTAGCGCTACCGCATAGCGTACCTGCTTAGAGTCACAATGTCTACCGGCTTACCTTGAATATACCCAGTAGCCTCCACGGATGTAACCCGCTCACTTTGGGCAGGCCTGTGGAAGTGAATAGGAGGCCATAAAGATTCGTCCGGGACACCCAAACGATTCAAAATGAAATCATCGAGTCTTTGGACAACATCTTGTACACGAGAATTGCCGATCCTATGGTTCAAGGACCTGACTTTCTGCTCAGAGAAAAACGCTAGACCACAGCTTGAGACTAATTGTTTATCCATTAGAGTTAGACCACATAGTGTCCTTGTGTATGTCGATTGTAGGGTGCTCTTCACCTTTTTCATCAGGGGGCTGTATGGGTTTCAAGGCGTCAATAGCAGGCAACGAACAAATAATCAATGCGTTGGGTTGACGTTGGAGCATACAGTGAATATAGCAGATTCGTCAGCAAGCACAACGTCCTGCGGACCATATTGCAGGACGCGATCGATGAAGAGCTCGTCCAGGGCTACCTTTCCCGAAGGTCGGGAGCTGGCAGGAAACGAATTGGGCGCTTTTTTGGCCATAATCAGCGGCAGGCACAGGGCATGGACGGGACGGGACGGGACAATTAGATAAGAAATATCTACCTCTAAACCGGGCTTTGCGGCGAAAGACGCTGAAATTGCAGGGAATTCCTCGTTTCTGAGGGCAAGGGGGTCAGCGTGAGGGCAAATGGGTTCTCGTCTTCCTTGGAAGCGGGTAGTAAAATTCGACTTACTGTGCAGAGCGCGCAAGTGGGCGGCGAGCCCGGCTGCATGTTGGGAACTAGAAGCAATGATTGAATGAGGGGGTCGGTTCGGTTTAGATTAAGAAAACTCTGGCGCAAAACGGGCCGTAGGGAAAGGTGCTCACCAATGCATCGGATCTTGCGGTGCCTGCATTGTTCGCAGGTTTTGTTCATTTTGATAGCGCCATTGTTTCTATTATCCATGGTAAAAAAAATGGTGCGTGAATGGAATGGGCTCCGGTCCGAAGAGTTCTGTTCTAGAGACAGAATATGGTTTTTGATAGTTAACTAATTAATATTTTAGTCGGAGGAGCAGCTATTCGGACGCCAGAATTGCTTTCCCGGTGATGTGGATGTTCAGGACCATAAAACCTCATCATGGACGTCAAGGTGCCAGGCATCGCTCAAATAAATAAATCCGAGCCTTGGACAGTCTACTCCGTAAGAATGGTGGTTGATATGTAATAGCTTCTATATACCTTAGCCCAACAAGGTTAATAGAAGTAGCCCTATCAAAAGAGAGCCAATTCCGGTTAAGTTGACGTACCCTGTCAGCCCGATCGTGGATGATGGCTCTAGGGGGTAACATTCACGGGTAGGCACCAAGGTTTTTACCTCGATGACCAGGGTTGTAGCAGGACTAGCATTCCATCATTGTCATTTGTTATAGTTTTCCACATCGTGAAATGATTGGGAGCGAGCGGCTGCTAATCCGACTAACTGGGGTTTGTGAGAATCGAACTGTGGAAAAATATGAGAATATGAGAAGATGCGCCGATATGTAAAAAGAACGTAAAATTAAAAACATATGCTTTTTTGGTTAAAAATCAGTTAATTAATGAAAGCTATTTGATCTTGAAAATATATAATAATAGTTTAATTCATTAGTTGATTGTCATCAGTTGATTTAATAATAGTAGCTATTTATTTCAGATGTGAAACTGTAGCTCAAACTTTCAATAAATAAGCCGGATGTTGAGAATAGAGCTCTTTGCCTGCCTGGAAATTTAGCTAACTACTCTTTGAGAGATGGGGAGGTGAGTAATGTTTTTGAGTATTTAAAGTATGAAAGTTTTGTATTTATGATTAAAATATATATATATATATATATTCCATTTTGATATCTGTGATTTGAGACCGGTGCCAGCGCATCTCTAGCGCTCAGTTGGCATACCATCTCAATTAAATACAGTAGTATAGAACTTGAGCGTTACAAGAACGCTAAATAAGACATTGAGAAGGAGAATAAAATATGTTTTTTTTTT
>PDND01000226.1:0-43073 GCA_002572855.1 [Emmonsia] crescens
TTCGGCTAAGGGAAGTTTTGTGATCCATTCCTTATCCCTTGAACATACGTTTCTTCAACTTCCATATATGAAAGCCTCAATGACTTCTTGCTGATATTCAACTGTCAAAACAAAAGCTTCCCAGCATGACGGAAAGTGCAAATCCTTCATGTATTACTATATATATATATATATATATATATATTGTATAGTATGAATATGGCTTCTGTTCTCTCTTTCCGCGCATTTATTACTTGTGTTTATATCTCGGTCCCCGCTTCTTCTTCTTCTGTCTTCTTTGAATGCGGCTATTTAAATAATAGCTGACCCATCGATGATCTCCTCTTGTCTTTTTATATGGCCCGGTTTATTTTATGAGTTAATTAAACCAGTTGCATATTCATTTTACTCTCAGGGATCTTACTCATGAGCGTCAATCTTGGATATGGGAATGTAGAGGATACATACACCCTACATCCTAGGGATTGACGTTTTTGAAGTCTCTTTTCATCATACCTCACCTATATTTTCTCAATTTTCCAATTTCCAATTTCCAATTCTCAACGGGCTGCCATGGGGACTTTCCCCCAGGAAATTATTGAGCTCATTGTTTACTTTGCTGACTATGTCACCTGCCGCCGGCTGCTCACTGTGTCGCGCGGCTTTCAATCTGCCGTTGAGCGATCCTCTTGGAGTGGATATCGACATCTCCCAAATAGTGATATCAAAGTTTTCCTCGCCTTGTATCGGGGGTATCGAGTCCGCTTCCTGCGCAATATTATCGTCAACCTGGATTTTCCGGAATCTCGAGACGAGGAGAAGGCACTGCTTGAATGCCGAGAGGCTCTTGACGATATCCGCACCAATAATGAGTTTCTTACCCGCCAAATTTCGGACCTCTTTATGGCAATCAAGACTCTAGAGGAACGAGAGCGCCCAAAAGATCTGCCAAAAGTGGTTTCTCTCATTATCGAAACCCCATTCCAGCCCAATACCAACGAGCAACACTGTGATCACCGCAGATTCCATGGGTGGCGCGTCCAGCTCCTTAACCATCAGGAACTTCCTAAACTCTCTTCGATCCGAACACTCGTCATTGGCGAAGATGGGAGGAAGGATGCTGCCTGCAGGGATGAGAGGCCTCTTGACTTGCGCGTGGTGGCTGATCTCGTTTCAAAGCTTCCAAATTTAGAGGTTTTAGACTGCCAATATCTCCATGAGCGTTTCCCCAACTATGCGCTTTACCCGGTTCTATCGCACTTTACCCGACCATGGGAGGGACCTTGGCGCGATTCTAGACATGCCTTCGCTAAGGCGATGACTGGTGATATATTCCCCGCGAAACTTAAAACAGCAAAGCTTCACTTCGGTAGTAATAGGGATAGCCACCTTGGATGGCATGTGGACCAGAACGTTACTCTTCCCAATCTCATCGAACCTCTATCTTATGATCCTCTCTGCTCGGCACTCCGCGTGTTCTCACTGCGTTTGACGGAGCTAGATATTCATATTTTTGCTGATAGCAGTCTATTTTGGCCGTCTTCCGGGGAATCAGGAGCTGCCCCGCCGCACTGGCCATATCTGAAGCGTCTGAACGTTGAGTTTCAGCCCGCATCTCCTTCCGGGGTATGGTACTTCCAAGGACCAGACGGCGAAGGTCGGAACGCGACAGCGTACAAAGTCACCCATGAGCATTACCCATCTCTCACTGAAAGTGAGGCAGATAAGGAATGGGACCGCAACCGGTACGATGAGGATGGAACGCTCCTGAGTGTATCGAACAGCCTTTTCCGCATAATACCGATTGATGAGCATCTCGAGCCATTCCTAGAAGCGTTTGCAAAGGCGTTGTGCAATATGCCGTTGCTGGAAGAAGCTTGCCTGCTGACGACGTTAATGTGGCGTCCTGGTGCCCGTATAGGATGCAAGGACGACAACTATGCAACTGCGAACTGGTGGTCGGTGACATATGCTGCTACAAGTGCCGTTCCCTGTTTGACATGGCAGGTTATCGGTGGCTGGCGGCCTAGCGATGAGTTGCGGCAGCACTTTTATGACGTTGCACGTCAAAATTCTAGACTGCCGTTGAATGAAAAATGGATAGATAACTAGTTAGCTGATAGACATTTTGATTCCTGGCCTCAAATGAGATGGTTCAGCTTTTGACTCGTTCAAAGTTGGAATAATAGGTGATACCGTGGAAACATTATTATATAGCCTCATTCTGTATCGTACCGCAATATTAATATCAAGAACTATAGAAATAGACGAAAGAATTCAATAGCTGGGCATGCTTAGCCGGTTATACTCCGCAATTATGCGAAGTAGATTTAAAATAAAATAAACGTACCTGTTGAGCAAAATAATAGCTCGTTCCAGTCAGTGATGTAGCATCCCCAAATCGTTAGATCCACCCCCAACCGTCATAAAACCCTCCACTATGGGATAAAGCACCAAAAGCACGGCCAACTGAATTACGGAGCAGTCTTTCCCGCGCAACCCGCCCGTCGGGCCACGGCGTAAGGATAGTCCAAGAAAAATGGAGAAGTTGGCGCCGCTTGGTGGGCGCAAGATTCCTGCAAATTAGCGGCTATGATCACTCCTCGATGAGGCCTACTAGGGTCTATTGGGTGCTATTTTCGGATGCTTAACCGAAAAAGTAAAACCCATTCATGTAGAGGATCACATTTCATAAATCGTCGAAGATGAATGAACAGCAAAAGATTGGTTGTGGTTAAAACAAAAGTTGGATACGTTCATTTGACTCATATCAACGAACGTATAAAACGAGTAAACAAAAGAAATTACTTTAAAATACTCTAGGAGCATTTAATAAGCAGTATAACTCTTTTGCAAGCTACTGCGTAGCTATTCATGGGAATAAATATACAAAAAATCAATCAACCCCACATATGTATGCGGCGCACCTTAGTCCCCCTCCTCCATTACCACGATCACGATTTACGAAAATGCCTTCGATAAACCCCAGCCCCGGCCTCACGTAGGCGGTACAAATGGGTGGGATACAAACAGCTCATTACCCCTTGAGTGGGAATCAACATTAACCTCCATCGTCCTCATGATCCCCGGCGTCGATCGTCCAGGTGCCTGCTCCCTTAGCTCTGCCTGGCTTCCATACAACGACGACTCCGAATGCAGGCTATGCATCTCAAACGAAGAGCGACAGACGCGCGACGCCGGAATCCTCTTCTGGCCTTCAGTTTCCAACCCTCCACTCAGCCTGGTCCCGCTACTCTTCGGTGGATAGCAGGGCCTGCCGCAGAACTGTTCCGCGGGGCGGATGCCGATACCCCCTGGTGGCGCTATTAGGGAGCGGAACGCAGGGATGTTAGTGACGAGAAGGGCGATAGCAGCTTCGATCTGAGACCACATGCTGAGGCGTATTGGCACTTGTATGAGCACAGCGTAATCGAGCTCGCGAATCCGTGTCACTTTTTTGATTTCGTAGAAGCGGACGAAGGAGAAGGCGATGATTATTAGACCCAGGGAAAACATGCAGCCGAGGCCGATTTTTTGTTTCGTGGATATTCGGGCTTTCATGAGGAGGAAGAGGGGGAGGAGCATAACTATTTTAATTTTAATTGTAAAAGGACTGGTCAGTTTATAATTTAAGTAAAGGCGAAGAGATGCGAGTATGATTCGTGTAGTGGAGATAATGTGAGAGGAACGGCCATACTAAGTAAATCGGAGCCAACGTCAACGCCAACGGCAATCTTGAGAGTGATATTCATTCTTTCAGCATTCATAGGACAGGATCTGGAAACTGTAGTAAAATAAAATAAATCAGTTTCAGCATCTATGTTATGGGCTAGAGAAGTATACAGTGAACTAACCTGAACTCCAATTGCTTGATATAGGGATGCATGCTAAGACGACTGTGAGTATGCACGCCAGGTATCCACCCAGCACCAGTGCAAATACAACCTTTAAAACAATTATATATCTAGGTAGACCGGTGACTATACGGCCAAAAAAGGCAAGGAGTGAAAGTTTTGCTAGAACAAGAAAGATTACTCGTCAGAAGTTGCATCGATTGCTGCCGGATCGGACAGAGCCATACATACCCGCCCATAAAGTCGTCCAAAAAACTAGCATCTCGCTGTACAGCATTGTCAACATCACCTTCCCAGACAAGAAGCGAAAGATGAAAATACCTGAACAAAATTTTCAGACCAAAAATGACGTTGGGGACGATTTGCTGAAACTCGGATAACGGTAGCTGGTCGGCATCTATGCCTGCAAGCAGATAATGCAGTATTTCTCCGAATATTGGCTCAAGAAGAGCACAAAAAATCGTCACAGTGGTAAGAAGAATGAGGCATATGAACGCAAGATAATCCTCTGCAACATATTTATTTTGAATTTGGAACCTTAAAATGGCCCGTCCAACCGTGGTGATAAACCCGATGCCCCAGAGAGTCCATATCGCCCCCTATAACATATATGATCAGTACGATGTGTCGAGCATAAAGTTTAGTATCTGAGAATCAATATTGAAATGGAAATCTTACAGAGTACGAAGTAGGGTTGACCATTTTATAGTTCGATATGATAGGTCCAAGCACTCGATAGCCTTTTTATTCAAAGCCTCGCATAAAGCAAAGCTGGTGAAAATTCAAAAATGTTACAATTCCAGATATAGGTCTAAAAACCATCCATGGATATCGATCTGTTAATTAATAATGCAATTCAATAGGTTGTCCATAGCGCTCTGCGAGAGTAAACATGGGCTAAGCCATAATAAGAGAGCAACTATAGGGAGGTCGCGGTATAGCCCAGTAGTTGTATATGTGAAGCACAAATTGTGTCAATAGATGTGGACAGGAAACCGAATAATCCCCAGTGATAACGAATTCAAATTGGGAAAAGTAAGTGAGATGTTCCAATTTGAGGCTCCTCGTGAGATAAATATCTCTGAGGGAATGATCAGTGTTAAGATACCAAAATTTCGGACTCATAGTGCGGAATGGAAGATGGGGGTGACGTGAAGGGCTGGCATGGAGGATCTAAAGACCCCCAAGCTATTTCCATCAGACCAACATCGGCTTTAAAATGGTGTGAGATTTGCTTAAACCCATAGGGAAAAAGGTACTGAAACACGCTTTTGTCATTTTTAGAATATTCTGTCAAGTAGAGCTGAACATGTTTTCTTCTTCTGGAAGCCCCTAGCAGGTTGGCAAATTTTCATTATCAGACTCCGTACTCCGTATTCCGTGCTCTGTACGAAGTATGGAGTAGTAAATCTGTAGATGGTACGGAGCACTCCGTAGTGAAAGGCCCTACACGTAGTATATAGTGCCCGCGATGCAAGGACTGTTTTGCGACGATTTTCGGTGCCTTGTACAGACAAAGGAACATGGAACAAAATTCCACGAGGGCTCGCATCCTTGCAGCTCTCTCAACATATTACGCAGTATTACAAACCACAAGGTAGAATGCGATGATCATGTATTCTAGTCCAATTAGGGCCGCCGTCATATCGGTTAGATGCCAAGGGGTATCAAGATCAGGCGAAAAAGATCGGGATTGCGAGTCATGTCAACTCACGGCGCAAAGTTGGAATAAGACAGGTAACATGATGAGAGGCTGGATATCCAGCTCTATTGGCGCCTGTAATTAAGACTCAACAGTGTTAGTGGAGATAGACTCAAAGTATGTAGATGAAAAAGAGAAGAAGAAAAAGAAGATCGACGAAAAGCTGGTTAAGGGGGTGGTCCAATGACTAAGCCACGCTATGTAAGTGGATTACGGGGATTATCTATTCAATGAACAACAATACAGACATCACTCGGATAAACAGATTGGCAATCCCAGCAAGGTAAATCATACCTAGGTATTGCTAATGTACCCGTCAGTTGAGCATTCCAAAGCACAACTTCTCATATTCATGGTGAAAATCCCTTAAGTGTGGCTAGCTCGCTTGTTGGCTGGGTAGCTTGCTTTCTGCGGCCTGAAAACCAATGTGCATCGGACTCGTCGTGGGGCTGCAGCTAAAATCGGGATCGCGCCCGCGGTGTTGCCTCGCTCCCTATCTTTCCAAAGCCCGAGCAGTACCAACCTAAAAGCAAAAAAAATCAAAAGCAAAAACAGAAAAAAAGAGAGGGAAAAAAACAGCGAAAACATGAGAGGGGAACTCAGTCAGCACCCTCCTCTGGGCACATGAATCTGAATCCATGATAATATAATAATTTGTTCTGTACTCCGTAACTACCGAAGAGGAATGTCTTCCGTCTATCAAGAATCACAGGCAACACATTTCCAAAAAAAAAAAAAGAAAGAAAAAAGAAAAAAGGTAAAGCATAAGAATCTCCTTCAAAATCTAGGGTTTTAATCTATGCATGCTCAACCTTCCATCCCCCAGTCAAAGAATCAGTGTAGAGCCTCGTTGGGTCATACTTTGCACGGATCTGCTTCAGTTTGGCAAGGTTATCACCCCCATAGTTTTCGAAAACCTTCTGTCCTTTGTCTGCATCATTAAGGTATTTGTAGTCCGCTTTTTGACCTGCGGCGGCTAGTTTCTCGTCCATTTTCGCCGCGGTTGACTTGCGGTATTCGGCAATTCTTTGATCATATTTCGCGTCTGGCCATGTAATGGCTTGAATTATCCCTATGTTCCCAGTGGATGGTTAGTTAGTCACAGTAAATGGGGAGGGGCGTGAGGTTATATTTACAAAAGTATGGAGCCTTAGACGCATCTATACCCTGTGGATTACCTCCCTTCCTAATCCCCTCCTCTACAAATCGCTTCGTCATGGGTTGGAACGCGATGCTAGTTGTGAGATCCGGAATATCCGAAAGCCCATCTTTGACAGAGCTAACAAAAATATGATGAACGATCTCAGCTGCTTCAGCGGTGGCCAAACTCGACACGACATGAAAGCTCCGCCTGCTGCTGCCGCTGGAGCTAAAAGCATCTTGCTCTGCAGCAAATTTCGCCAGAGTCGTATGACAGTACGTATTGTTTACTGTCGGTATGGCAGTGAAATCTGACAGTGCCGGTTGATCGCATTCCTCACCATCATAGAAGAGGAAGGAAATATAAGCAGTGACGCTCTGTGAAGGAATCAGGGTAATCGTCGGGATTATGGCAGCTTTAGCATCATTTGAACCATCCTGTGCAAAATGGGTAACGGCGCTCAAGAACTCATCATGCGGAGCACCGTCGTGCACAAGAATGCCGCCGCAAATCTTGGGGGAGTCAAACGTGACAAGATCGAAGCGGGTGACGATGCCAAAGCTGTTACCACCGCCTTTCAGGGCCCAGAAGAGATCGCTGTTCTCTGTGGAGGTGGCAGCGATGATTTTACCGCTGGCGAGAACGACCTATTGGAAACTATGTTCAGTATCGGCAACAAAACATTGACATATTTCGATATAAAAAAGCTTCTCCTTACTCACTTCATATGCAATGACATTGTTCGCTGCAAATCCATGCTGGTTGGAGTAGAAAGAAATACCACCTCCGAGTAACAGCCCAGGGACCCCAACAGATCCCACGCGGCCTCCCAGGACAACTAATCCATGAGGCTCAAGATATTCGTAGACATTTACCCATCTATTCCCCGGACCAACGGATACAAACGACTTATCCCTACTGAGCTGTAGCTGCTTCATCCTCGTGAAAACGATCAAGACACCGCCATCTGTATTCGCATAGCCAGGTATGGGCATGTGTCCAGCCCCTCTCACAGCAAACTTCGTGTTGGAAGCTGCAAGAATCTTCACTGCACCGGCGACCTCGTATGCATTGTACGGCACGAATACACAAATTGGGCTTGAGGGGGACATAGGGCTGTAATAGTCTAAATTAACCCACGTCAATACTTTATTTGCCATTTAAAAAATCAAGAAGCAAAACACCACTCACTCTCATTCTCATACTGATACGTCTCGTTTCCAGGACGAAACACCGTCCCTGGATACCGTTTCCCAATCCTCGAGCAGACATCCTTGGGATAAGACACGGAGTCCGCAGATTCCAATGCCAGACATAGCCCGACAAAGGCAAACAGCAGACCTAAACGGGCTATAATTCCTACCATGGTGTTCGAATTCCTCGTGTAGTTGAACCATAGTTCATTTCCAAGTTTCAACGAAGAGCCGTGGGAGCAAATCGCATATAAATATATATTTTTCAAGACGGTAACAGGATGTTAGAATTTGGGCGGCACATCAGATAGAGAATTAGCGTAACTGTCTCCTGTAAGATGACTCGCTTCGGTGGGCGCCGTCACCGCACATCCACCATCCGCTATGGAAGCGGAAGATATGGCGGACAAGGGCACCATCGCCGCCCTTTTCAGTCTGGAAACGTTGCCGGTTCCAGTTGCTGAAAATTGCCCGTCTCTCCCGCCCCAACACGGCAACATAAACTGAAGTGAAATGGGACCGTTTAAATTCCCGCGTATTATGTCGCTAACGCCCCAATTGCAGGAAAGAGATAGGATTGGCTAGGACTACGAATCCTTTGGCCAGCCTTTCTCAACCCTGAAACCCAGCTTCAACAAGAAAAAGGGATATGAAGTCAGTCATGAATAATCAAGATAAAAACATAAAACAAAAAACAAACAAACAAGGACATGCAAAAAAAGGAACCTTACAATGCGAATCCAATGTGGCATGGCACCAAGCAAAAGATACTCCATAGATATCAAATAAAAGAATTACGGCCCCCCCCGTACTTCGGTCTCCGCCAGTAACTAAATCCATCAGTCCAACCTTCGGGGATTCGTTCCTGGACCTGGACATATCTCTACATGGATTTATTAGTTGTAGGTCCACCCCCCCGGTTAATAATGTATGTACAGTATATGTACACGTACATACATACATCCCTAGTTAGCTAGCCAGGATTTGAAAGAAAGGATGGAAAGAATTGAAGAAAACTGCCGTGGGGACCGCGGGGACCACAGCCTACAGCAGTTGGTATTATCCAGGCATTGATTGGGTAAGGATTTTTCATCCTGGGGGGAAAATGGGGTTTCCCCTCAATAAATCTCTGGATATAATTAGCTACATATCTCGTAGATAAAGGCGATGAAAAAGGTTTATAGATTGGATATCCAGACATCATCCCTCGGGGACAAAGGCGAGTTGTAAAAAGCTATCAAACCTAGGAGTCCGCAGCCATCCCAAGGTTTTCTCATGTTCGTTGTCCAATCGCATTCATAAAGGTCCGATAAGTAATAAGTTAGTTAACACGGGCGAGAAAAGGAAGAAAAGGAATCATTCAACCGGCAGATCCGTAAAACTATCTGAGGGAACTGGAAAAAGGGGCACGGGAAAAGGAATAAATAAAAATAAATAAAAATAAACAAAAATAAAAAAATATATTAATTATTCAGATGAACCCGATGTGATTTGAACACATAACCTTCTGATCTGGAGTCAGACGCGCTACCGTTGCGCCACAGGTCCCTGGTTCTTGATGAAGGTTTTGGTTTCAAAAGTGTCTTTAGCGTCGTGGTTGGGGAGGGGGATAGATTTGTGGATATCGTGCTGTATACAACCAGTGGTCGGCCGAGGCAAAGGAGATTCCAAAAATAATAAGTTTTACCGGGTAAATTGAGCTTCTATATTGCGTTTGAATGTAACCTTGCCATCTATGTATGCACAGACAGAGTTATTCTCAGCGCTGCTACGGCGGCCACGTGCACACGGCACGGCAACTCTTTTTTAATCCCGATAATTTAAGGCTGAAATGGAAAAAGAAAGATAAAAAAAACCCTGAAAAAGCCAGTGTATTAATATGTATGTATACGTCTGTATATCTTAACATAACAACCTCATCCCCCTTTCCAGCAAGAAGCTATTGAAAAGGAACGATTGACAACTTCATTTTAACAGCCGGAAACCCCTCTCCCGCTCCCGAGCCGATATTCCCTAAAATCAAATCGCCTTGTTGTTGATACCCGTGGACCTCTGTCCTCCCCATTTCTACAACCTCACCATTAAATAACTTCTATAGGCTAGCCAAATGCAAAACCTACTTGGCCCATCCATATGAACACTTTTTTTCCAAACCATATATTGGTGGCGAAGCAGGAACATGAGAAAGACAATTCCGTCCCATCATCATCATCATCTTCCTCGTCAAAGAAAAAAGTAAAAAGTAAAAAAGAGGAAGAGAGCAAGTTCTATAACGGATACCGTCAAATATATACTCTGTCTGTGCTCTGTTCCTTTCATTTTCATCTCATATCATCTACTTCCTCTCCTTTCCATTCCATTCCACATCTTTTTTATCCCATCCCATCTTGATCCCGACCCCGACCCCGATCCCGATGCCAGTGGGGGATGGGGCGGGATTCATTCCTACAATGTTAAAATAAATAAAAAGGGTAAAAGCTTTATCTGAAACATAAAGAAAACAAAACAGCACACAGGGACCAAAAAAAGGAACAAAAAAGGAAAACGCAAGAGAAAAAAAAAAGAGGGGAAGCAAAAGGATCGAGCCGCAATCAAAATAGAGGCTGACACTCATGAAAGTGAAAACAGAGCACGATGCTCAGTCAATTATTGAAAAAATGAGAAAAGAAAAGAATTGTTTTCTTGTTGTTTCTTCACCTCTCTAAAATGCGCAACAAAAAAAAGGAAAGAAAAGAAAAAAAAAGAGAAACAATTAAGTGTAAAAGGTGATGAGGACGCGGTGTTCGCATTTGCATTTGATGAGAACGTGTTCTATCTAGAGGAAGTAGTCTGGGGTGCGGCGGGAGACCATGGGTTCTCCGGCGCGGGGGCAAGGGTCGAATTGGAGGCTAGAGCACGAGAAGAAAAGAGAGAGGGAATCATGTGGTCAGTAAAAAAAGGAGCAGAAATTAACGGGATGTTGGAATAGCGGGGCTTACAAGGTGTATTTGAGATGCTCGTCGATTTCCATGATGGCAGCTTGGTTGCCGCATCTATAACAGTAATTTGGAGCTGTTTTTATCACACACGCAAGATATATTAGCGCACATTCTAGCGAGTGCACGGAGAAAGAGAGAGAGAGAGAGAGAGATAGAGAGAGCCTCACCTGAGAATATCGTCACCACATTTCGATCCTGTGACCAGTTATATCCCTCCATCACCAATTGATGAGCTCTTGCAACCAGGGTCAATCCATTGTTATGATTAAACGCCTCCGAAATATCCTGCCCAAAGGTATAGCCAGCGCCACGCGGCGAAATCCCCCATCCACATCTATCATCCGGGTCACTCCAAAGCAAATCACACATGGGTCCTTCATGGGGCACTTCCTGGATCCGATCCAGCGAGCGGATATTGTCCAGCGTGTCGATCGAGGGACTCAGACCGCCGTGGAGACAGAATATCTGGTTATCAATCAGGGCGGTGAGGGGCAAGTAGTCGAAGAGATCTGTGAAGTATTTCCAGACATTCGCGTTGCCGTATTTCCGCAAACACTCGTCGTAGAATCCGTAGACTTGGGTGATCTGACGCGATTCGTGGTTGCCGCGGAGGATGGTGATGCGTTGTGGGTAACGGATCTTTAGGGCGACGAGGAGAGTCACCGTCTCGACGGAGTAGTAACCGCGGTCGACGTAGTCACCTTTTTAAATGTTATAATATAGGTTAATTAAGGAGCGCACAGGGGACAAGAGATGATAAAACAAAAGCGCCCCCTACCCATGAAAAGATAATTGGTATCAGGATTAGGGCCACCGATACGAAACAGCTCCATGAGATCATGGAACTGGCCGTGTATATCTCCGCATACTGTCACTGGACATTTCTGTGACAGCAACCCATGAATCAGCACACCTAACAATGAACTCTTGATAGGTAATCAAGGTAACCATCGTCAGAGGGGGCGGGCAGGCGGGATACATACGACTGGCTGCACATTCGACTCCTCTTGTAGTACCTCTCTCGCCTAGATATAAATATGAAAAACCCAGCATTAATCTCAAATAAAGCGCAGCAAAAGTCGAACACAGATTATCGCCGTTTGTTCTGAGCCTATTCTTTTCTTTCTTTCTTCCTTTCTTTCTTTCTTTCTTTCTTTCTTTCTTTTGGAGTCCCGGCAAAATATAATAAAAACTCACCCTATCGCACAGTCTCTGTACATCTTGCTCTGCCAACTGCTTGCAGGTCATGAGGCTCTCGATCCAGCCATCCACAGTGGGTATTGATTCTGGGTCGCTCGTAGGGGAGAGATGATGGGGTTCAGGCGATCGTCCTGAATCGATCTCCATTTTGTTGTCCATAAGGCGAGGAGGGGGACGGGGGGGTGGGAGGAGGAGGCGAGGCTCTGGTGATGTAAGGTATCACTGTGGAATCGTTGGATGGAGGGGTGTAGTGTACCTTAGTTAGCAGGGGACGTGGGTGGGCGCGTGGGTGGGGAGTCCGAGCAGCAAGGAGCAGACAGACCACTGGGGTACGGTAACGGCGAAACTGAAGCAATGGGTATCAACAAATAATGAAAGAAGAGGGCTAGTCGCAGCAATGTTTTGTTCTAGAAGATGGGACAACTGGGTAGAGCTGTTGAGACAGAAGTTGATAATCGCAGAACTGCGTCTTTTGGGTCTTTTGGGTCTTTTGGTCTTTTGTTGTGTTGGAGTTTAGAAGTTGGAGAGAGTTTGGGTTAGTAAGGGTGACACCAGCCACAAGGTGGAGGGTTGGAAACTGCGCCACAGTATACTATGAATTACGCAATTGTTATTTTGTTTATTTACAGGCCAGTCAATTTATATTATAGTACATACATACATGGGATATACAATTAATTCAGTTCGTAATTCCGGGCTCAACGTAAACATAATTCATTAAGCCATCTGTGCGCACATTATCATGCCCTCAAATTATATCGCCTCCAAAGCCCCCTCCAAATGCTCCCCCGCCAAACGCCCCTCCAAACCCACCACGTCCTCCTGGGAACCCCGGGCCTCCCTGACCTCGTCCCATCGGTGGTCCATCCCCCGGCCCAACAGGGTCATACCTTGCCCCAGGAGGAACTTGGGGATTATATTCACCACCACCGCCTCTCCCACCCCCACGCTGAAACATGGGATCATCAAAGGTCGGATGCATGCCTCCGCCCCCGCGCTGTGGCCCAAAGTGTCCTACCAGTGGATCATGAGGCCCCAGACCAGGAGGATATAGGTCCCGCTCTCCAAGATTTGGTCGCCGTGGCTGGTTGCCCGTTCCCGGATAGAACCCGCGCGGAGGAACATTGATCTCGTACTCATCCTCAAACCCAGGCGGGAGGAAATCACCTGCTGGAGCCGGTCGTCGCGGGGGGGCGGCTAGTGGATCATCAAAGGGGTACGGCCGAGCTGGTTCCGGATAACGATCATCCCGGAGAGGATCTCTTACCGGTTGCCGTGGTTGTCGTCCCGGCTGGCCCCGTTCCTCCTCCCTCTGCCGTTCTCGGCCGGAGGAGGAGTCATCTTCATAGCCTTCCTTTTGTAGGCCCGGGGCAAGCTTCTGGATAACATTGATTTTAAACAGGTTGATAAGATCGCTAAGGCGCGATGGAGAAATGAAAACCTGCTCGAGTGACCGGGCAGGTTCGTCTGCGGATTTTGATAAGGGGAGGGACGATTCAGAGACAAAGTCTTTGACAGGGATGTCGAAAGATGTGGTCTTGTCGTGGCCCAGGGCCAGCGCGTAGATGACTGCGTTGCCACCGAGTCGACTGACTTTGAGCAAGAACTGCATAGACGATTGTGGATGGGCATATTTGAAGGCATAGGTGGAGCTTGCATTCCACTCCTTGGGTAGCGGTGATGAGGGTTCTTGGGATTCTGTAGGAGGTCGTGTTAATATCGGAACCCACCCCACTGCACAGAAGGGGTGGCGGGGTAACAAACCTATTCTCTGATCTTCTTCCAGGCCGATCAACCTAAAGCCAACAGCAATCATACAGGCATGGCCGATTAGCGCTATGGCTTCCCAAGGATTCTTCAGTGGCGCCCCAGCATCATTGCCTAAACACGCCGCAGCATGATCGAGAATATTGCGCGATGATAGCGCTTGCTCGGCTCTGCTAGTAGGGCTTGAGGTATCCATAACTAATAGCAGAAATAGGAATAAAACCACGCGGGCAATAAAAGAGAAACTCCGAGTACAGAGTAAATATACAGATCGAAGGTTGTTATCTAGATATATGTTATTGCTTCTTCTCCGTTGCTGTTTGATGCCCTAAAGTTTATGCCTCCATCACATGACGTAATAGGCGCGGCTTATTCGACCTAATTTGGGGGTCTAACCGAGGTCCACTATTTCTAGCGCTGACTAATCACCTTATCTCGCCAGCAGGAATTGAGACAGCAGAAAAATTTCAACTACATCGAGTGATTGAATCATCTATCTGGGTACTAGTATTTTCCAAGCGGGAGCTTCAAATATCTAGCAACGCCCCGTCGACTAATAAATTCGAGAAATCTCAAAGCTACACAATCAAACTTCAAGACAGACAAGAACGAATTGACAAATTCAAGCAGGAGCCAGCTAATGGACTGCGGGAACTATAACTAGTACCTTTAGGAGGCACTGCTCTTCCCGAGGATCCTGGCTTATCTTCTGCACAATGGATGGCATAATAGCTCTCAGACATGATACATACATGTCCAACCCCGATCCACAGAGCCCCTTGTGTTCCCCTGCTCCAGCCCGCGCCATCCAGGGATTTCCCCATAAAAGATCCCATAAAGCTGACCATGACTGTTGAGTATTGCAGAAATTGCAGGTTATGCAATGCAGACGGCATGCCCTCTTCATGCATTGGCACTCCTCTATTTTACTCGCCAATGCTATCCCCGAAATTTCATAATTGTGGATATAAAAACCAACGCCCTGTCGGTATCGCTCCAGTGGATGTATGCCTCCAGCACCGTTACACACAGCCGCAGTGGCTCCCCTGTTTGTCCTACCACATCCAAAATATCATTCGTCAGAACTGAAATTCATCCTAAGAAACTTAAATTAGATGCAGCATTCTTCACGTGGCGGACTGTAGTATGCTGGTTTGACAAAAAAGCCGTGGATGTATGGATCTCTTCGCGGATACAAAAGACCCCGCAAACTCGTGTGCCGTTTCCATTTCCTTTCACGTCAATGCCAAATCCCATATTTAACAGACCGCCGTCGTCGTGTAGTTATATCAAGCAAAGGTTTGGCGTTGGTCTCCATCCGCTGTGATACATACACTTTATTCGACCCGCTTCGAAGTGTTTCTGCAATCCCTCGAAACCCCACCCGATTTGCCTTAGTTAGGGATATTTCTACGGCTTATCAGCCCCGTGTAAAAATTCTTCTGGGGGCATGTACCGGCCGTATTATTAACCATGTGGGGTGTGGGGTACTAATATAGGGAACCTAAGGTCAATTCGATATGTCTATCGCCTCTAAGCCAATTTCTTTTGTTGGCTATATAGATACATAACTCTCTGTCTCAGCAACACGCAAAGACAGACAATTGTACTTTATGCCCACTACGAATCCGCTTGTAATCCGCTTGTAGCATAAAAAACAAACTGTTAGAAATACAATGCAGCCCCCTCCTTGTAGCAGCATACAACAGGTCTCCGCTTCCCATGTTGAAAATGACGTCATATGCTGGCCGTAGTGCATAAATACATGGTACTGTAAATACGTTGTATAATATACAGCTTAATACGATACAGCTACTAATTTAAGCAGGCGGGGCTTAACCATGGGGCCCGTGTGTGAGGAACCTTCCCGCGCCAAAAAGAAAAGGCTTGGCTTGCGTCAAATTATTTACCGAGAATTATTTTACCCCGTACAGTGATAATATTATTTGATGATGATGATGGTGATGATGATGTTTATTGATATTCTTTGTTGAAAATACGGACGGTTTTGTTATCTCGTCCGCTATGGACATTATTTTTACAAGTGTATATGCCACACCGTATTATGTAGCTAGTATGTCACTGAAATTTCCCCATCCTCTAAAAGGGGGGGATTTTCCCCCATGCACTCTAGAAAAGCAATTCCACTATAAACTGTGAGCACAAGGAGTAGAAACAGTGTAACATGTCGAGTAATACTTCTGGGCTCGCGGTTAATAATAGGACATTATGGGGGTTTTCGCGCCCATATTAAAAATGACAAGTACATCGTCAGCTCCCGAACGAGGACTCGATTCACAAAAAGCTTCATCCGCCACGCTATTCCTGTTTTTTCAGCCTGGCATAGCGATGTATATTGACGGACGTCCCATTTCGTCGAGTGTGGAGGCGCAGAACCAGGGATCAGATATGGCAAGTTTGACTCCGCTAAAAAAGAAAAAGGTTATCGCTCTCCAGCCTGCACAATGTATACTGCTCTGGCCATCAGTGTCCCAGTAGCCTCCAGTACGGCACAGAATCGGGCATGTTTTTGGACTATAAGCTTTCGCCTATAGCACTCTGCCATAGCTACTGTTGAGTCCGCCCTCCGCTCCTCCCTTCTCTCTTTGCCGCCTCCTCTCCTTTTCTCCTCCATCCTTCCTTCCTCCACCACACAACATCACAGGTCCCTTTCGTTCGTATATTAAAATGTTGTCTATCTTGACTCTCACTTCATAGCTCCAATATCTGATGCATATCGTTCTCTGAATGCAAAAGAACAAGCCATTTTAATATCATCTATATCACTTAAAGTCCAACCTCCCCATTCGTATTTCTATCAGTATTAGCTACCATTCGCTATTTTCTCACATCATTAGTGTAAAGCACTTTTCGAAAACCACTCACTATCTTATCTTATACCGACAAGCCACTCTCTTCCGCTCACATAGTACGAGAAACTCCGAAATCGAGCGCTTTGTTCGTTGATCCCTTACCAGCCAAGATTTAATAAGGGGCGTTCTCACTTATCCCATTAAAAAGAAAGAAAGAAAGAAAGAAAGAACAATCACTTCGAAATAGCATTCCAGTTTACTCGACAACTGCTTTCCGCCTCCTCGTTGTCAAGTAATTTGCCCCTTGTGAGAACCGTTCATACTGCCTAATGGGCGGATTCAAGCGGCCATCAAAACAATCTCCACATCAGAATAAGCGCCAGAAGGGCCTTGCAGCGTATAGCGATATGGACACTGCATCATGTACTTGGCCAGGAGGACAAGATCCCAGCCCTCAAAGCGCTCCCAACGACCATCATCAAATCCCGCCGCCCCATGACCAGGGAAACGGTGGCCCCGTCCAGCCCAACATCGGTCCCTACCCATACTATCACGATGCCTCCGGTGACTCCTCCAGCTCTACCGACAATTCCATGAACAGGATGCCGGGTATCAAATATCATACTAGCAATAACATGATGAACACCCAGCCTCTGGCTGCTGGGTCAAATTATGCGCACTATCACTTGCAAAACGGTCAGTCTCATATGCAGTCGTTCGCACCCATGTATCCTGGATTCAAGGGCCAGCAATCCACCAGCAATGGCAACGGGCCTATGCACAATAACAATAACGGCAACGGCATCGGCATCGGTGTTAACGGACAAATGCCCGACATTCATTGCAATGACACCTTCGATGTGCCCAGTCAAAATGGACAGGGTAATAACATGATTGCACACCAGAATCGAATGTCCCAACCTTTGCATGATGTGAACCCTGGAGTTCCTCCACAAATGCCCGACACTCATTGCAATGAGACCTTCAATGTGCCCAGCCAAAATGGACAGAGTAACAGCATGATTGCACACCAGAATAGAATGGCTCAACCTCTTCATGGAGGGTACCACGAAGCTGCTCCACAATATCTGTCTCCGTATGCTCACCAAAATGCACCCCACCCGGCTGCTCCACATCATCCTGTGCAGAACGGGATAAATATCCCGACGCATCCTGAATTCAATGGAGTACAAGCCAATACGGGACATCTTAATCCTACCTTGGACGCAATGAATAACGGCATTGGAAGTCATCACCCGGGTAGTTGGGGTTCGCATCCGTTTCTGGGTCAAAATCCACTAGCTCTTGATAATCGTCCTGGTTCACCGCAATCTTTGAACCAATATACTGCTCCTGGTCGCATGGGTACTGTAGGCTGCCCAGTAGCCAACGGCACGCATCAAACTAACGTAGAGCATCCTAACCAGGGCGTAGCGACAGGGAGTCATGGAGGTCGCCAAACAGACGCAGTTATTCCGCCTCCACATGGCGCGCCTCCATTTCCTCACCACGCGGCACCAGCCAGTGATCCGGTTTACGTTAAGAAAGGCATACCTGGGTATCAGGCAGACGTAAACGTGGGGCATCAAAATTCCCAAGCCCCCTCATCCAATGCTCAGGCACCTGATAGGTCTCCTGGTTCCGGAGCCTTTCCTCATCCGAATCCTTCATACGGTGGATTTAATATGCCGCCAAGCGCGAATGTAATATGTTCAGGTGTTCAGGTCCCCAACAGCATAGATGCCAGGCCTCCTCCAAATGCAAATCCCCCCGGTTTCCAGAATGGACAGCCCCATAATCCGGTTTACAGTGATTTTCAGCCAGCCGATAATCATAATGTTGAATATACGCGCGGTCCGTACGCTGGCCAGCATCCGAATGCAAACAATCCCGGTTTCCAGAACGGAGCGGCCCATAATCCGGCCCTTGGCTTTCAGCCACATGGTATTTCGAATGCTGCACATACTGGCAGCCCATACTGTAGCCAGCGTCCGAATACAGTGACAGGGAGCAATGGCGTCACTCATGAAACAAATGCAAGACCGCCTCCAGCTCAGTGTTCAGCTTCAGCTCCAGCTCCAACTACGTTCCTGAATCAGCAAGCCCCTGGGCACGCCTTCGACCTGCATTTGCTTCAAGATCCCATACTTGGGCGTCCGCCACCTTCGAACGTGCCCATCGCGGGTGCTGTGGGCACACACACATATCCAGCTATGGCAGGATATCCAGTGCCGGGCCATCCTGGTCCTGCTAATGGTCACGTAAACGGAGCCGGAAACGGGTTGTCGCCAGCTCATGCTCATGTTAAACAACCCCACGCGAACCCACGGAAGGACAGCCGTATGGCGTTCATGGTGGATGATGGTGGTAACCGGAAAACAGGGGCACAGAAGCGTGGGCAACCGCGCAAGCCACGGGCGGGGAAGGGGAAGGGTGGTGGTGGTAAGGCTTCGGGTCCACCTCTACTGCGCTTGCTGCCGAATGGAAAATGCGCGCAGGCACCTATGACACCTGATATATCTCCACCGGCCATAGGGAGCGGCAGTGGTTGTGGTGATGTGCCGTCAGATCTACCTGACTTGCTGCCGAATGGACGCGCAAAGGCATCCACATGGATTGAAATGCTCGCAAGTCTACCCCTAGCACCACACGAGAGCAACGGTTCAGCTCCATGGGTGAATAGTAGTCACCAACAAAATGAAGCACACATGTATCCGACCATGGCACAGGGTGGTAATGCTGGTGCCCCCCCAGGACCACCCGCCTTGCAAGCACCTACACAATCCACAACGGTGCCAACGGCAGTCGGAATACCTCCCGGCGTACCCGCCATACCGAACCACGTCTTTGACATAGCTCCAGACGTAAACGACATGTGGTGGGGCTTCGATGACGTCCCCTGGCTGCCCGACCCACTCGACGACCTCCTAAAGAAACTTCATACAGAGAGGAATGGCGTCCATGGGGAGAAGGATCTTCTTGCCTCGGCATGGTTGGCGCATAGCATGCCATTTGAAAGCCGGCCTGAGGTCTTAGCCAATCGAGCGGCGGCAATAATGCAACAAGATCAACCAGGGACTGTACGGATGAGCGACATTCAGCCTGATACAGATGCGCGCTTTCGTAAGAAGATGAAGCGGATTCACCATGAAATTTTTCCGGGCCTCCCTGGGCAAACGCAGTGGCTCCTAGGGTCAAGTTTGGCTCATCCCGGTGCAGCAAACTTCAGGCTAGAAACCCGCCCAGGTGGTAGTGGTGGTAAGCAGCGGCCGGGAGGGGGCGGAAAGATGACAGTCGGAAATCCGGAGGTTCCGCCGCCAAAGGACGTGTCGAATACTGCACGTACATAAGGTATATAATGCTGCCCAGTAATCAAGGAAGAGTTGGGTGGATGGTTAGCATTCTTTTTCTTTCTTTTCTCTTCCCCGTTGTATGTACATGTACATGTACATGTACATACATGTATAAATCTAGGTTGAAAAATTTCTGACTTATGAGGATAAAATCTAGATTTTCGGCCATGTCATTGACAATTCAGAGTTGTAAGGAACCGAACTGCGAGAGACACGTGAAAGAAAAAGCAAAAAAAGTCAAAAAAAAGGGGGGAAATCATAAAACCACCCACAAAAAAAGAAAAGGGGAAAGGGGAAAGGAAAGAGAAGAGAAGTCAAGAATGTAAAAACAGCTAGAACTGACCTGTTTTGTGTATTTTTTTTTTTGTATATCAGGTGTGTTTTCTTCTTTTGGTTTTTCTTTCTGGATAAGACGAAAGCGCTGGACGGTGTCACGGTATATGGCGCATAGGGGACTAAGATTAAAAATACCCACATGGAAAAGAGAAAAAAAGGGAAAAGGAATTGCATTTGATGTATCTATTTTTATTCAGAAAACTTGTTGGCTAATAATATGAAGATGTCGTTACCCTTTCCTAATATTCATCATAGCAGTTAGAACAAAGGGGGAACAGGTACTATATATACTAGTATATATATGTCACATAATAAATGTAATAAGCATTGTCAATTCAAGAGATTTCAATGAAGCATCATCTTCATGTTTTTCTTGTTATCTTTTTTATAAAATGAACCGTGGTGTGGCGTGTTAAACTGTTCATCTGCCCAACAACATTCCCTCTCTTGGATGAATGTCGTCGTGGTGTCGTCGTGCCAAGCCGATTAACCGAGTCACGTGAATAATGTCATCAAAATTTTTTCCTTTTTTCCCGCCCCAAAATTTCATATACATACTAGTAGTTTACATTAATTTATTAACCACCCAGCTGCCAGGTCTGCAAGGTTGTAATTTATTTGATTTATTGAAGACTGAGCTGGTTAACTGACTAACTTATTTACTGATAGTTGAGAAGGACAAGAAAATGTACTGTACTGTACATTACATAAATAGTATGAATAAAATACGAATTTTGGTCAGGTCTTGTAATCTGATGACGCTTACATATCTGATACCGGGCTAAATATAATAATTAATAACCTTTAACTACCGAGCCGAAGTCTGACCGCGGACTATAGGTGACGGCCGGCGCTTAAACATATTGAACTAATAATAAGCTCACGGGTAAAACGGCCGACCCAGTAGATCAGCCAAGACTAAGGTTAAGATTCAAATACGTATTAGTATTATATTATTAGGCGAAGGTTAAATGGACGTCAGTCAGAGTTTACCAATATATAATATTGTCAGTTCTCGTTAAGATATCTCAAACAAGAAGAAGAAAAGGTTCGATGTGCTTGAATTGCCCTTTTGGACTTATGCTTTTCTTTCTTTTATTCCTCAGATCTCAAACCGCGAACTATGCTTTATTTAAGCTTGAGTTTGGCGATTTAACTCTCTCATCTCACCTTGGGATGGTTATTCTTTCGGTTTCGGTTGTGCCTAGAGTTTGAACGGCCTCCCGATGCCTATAGCCAAACAAAAGAAGGAAAAAGGGAAAGAAACGTTTGAGCTGGTCACTAGCCTTATGGGTTAAGGCTAACGGGAGGGACCAAGCGTTCTCTATAACTTATTTACCACGGACCTAGTATATCGGTCCCATGGCGATACCGATATACTCCTATTCTTTACCCCTCTCTCTTCTCTGAACTATTCAGAGGAGAAAATTGGAGCTGGTTGCTTGAGACCACACTGCTTCATCTGGGTCTGAGACTCCAGCCTCGCATAAAGTAAAATTAACACCCCTAGACCTATGAACTCAGCGCCGTCAACTCTCGATTAGGACTCTGCTATAGGGCGGAAACTTTCTATTGACAGATGACTGGGCGCGAATATGAGCCCATCATTAGCTCTCCTGCTGGGAGATCTTGAAACTTTACTTGCACGATGCGTGTTTTCCTTAGGGTTTACGTTGGCGTAGATCTTGTGCCAAAGATCTGGTCTTGGGCTCTGTCTGCTGTGTGGTAAAAGTCAGAAGGCTTTTTTAGTTAAAGCAGAGATCGCAAAAGAAGCAAATGAACTCACTGCCTTAGAATGAGGTTATTCATATTGCTGCCGACGGGAGTTACCAGACTTGAGTCGCGGGAGTCAGTTAACGGTCAGGTTTCCTATAGGAACTGGTTGCTTACCGCCGTTCAAAGTCGAACTCTATGTTCTGTTGTCGCTATAATTCGCCCACCCAGTTTCCAAATCAATTAAGAATAACGTTAAAGTTGAGGGAACGAACGAACAGAAGCTCCCAAAGTCAGAAATGACGACAAGATATACAAGCGTTGACGTTGGATGGTGGACGACGCACAGAACAAATTATTATAGTGAGTTTCCCTCCTCACTGTTGTCCATAAAAACCTCCTCCCTCCGCCGCCCCTCATGTTCTTCCAACTTCTTATCAACTTCGCAACATCTCGCAATAACTTATCTCGATCTGCTCTCTTTCGCTAGAAAACGTTTCTATCTTTGACAACTTTACCATCGCTTCTCATCTCATTACAGAAAATTTCACGTTCTGATAGTCTACCGCAGTTTAATAGGTCCATCCAAAGGTGAGCTCTTTGTCTCTTTCTCCCCCTTGTCTGCCCGCTGTATTTGTCCTTCCATTCATTCAGAGCCGCTTCTGCTCTGGCTTTTGCAATTTCCGGTCTTGAAGGGGTAGCTAGCTCTGTCCATTCTATGTCTGTTGCTGACTGCAAGTTTTTAGATCTCAATCAACCATGGCCTCAAACAATCTTGCTTGGACCTCTGACGTGAACCGCGTCGAGGCTCCTATGACAGTCCGAGCATACATTCTCTGTGCTTTCGCGTCTTTTGGAGGTATCCTCTTCGGTTATGACTCCGGTTACATCAACGGAGTCCTGGGTATGGCTTTTTTCAAGCAGGCCTTTGGCCACCCAGTGTCCCTGGACGTTGACCAGACTGGCTACAGTATCGCAACCTGGCAAAAGTCCCTTATCGTCTCTATTCTCTCCCTTGGAACTTTCGTCGGAGCTCTCGTTTCGGGTTCAATTGCTGAGTTCATTGGTCGTCGCTATACCATTATGCTCTCCTGCTTGTTGTTTTCGGTTGGTGTAGCTATCCAAGTCGGCGCAGGCAAGGTTAATGACCTTGTCGGTGGGCGGTTGGTTGCTGGACTTGGCGTGGGCGGCATATCTTCTGTCGTGATTCTGTACGTCTCTGAAATTGCTCCCAAGAGGTTTCGAGGTGCCTTGGTCTCCGTCTATCAATGGGCCATCACCATTGGTCTTTTGATCGCCGCCTGTATCGACAAAGCAACAGAACACCTCGACACCTCTGCATCCTACCGCATTCCTATCGGACTACAGCTTCTCTGGGCCCTTATCCTTGGCGTGGGCCTCTACTATCTTCCAGAATCTCCTCGCTATTACGTGAAAAAAAACAAGCTCGACGCGGCTGCTGGTTCTCTCTCCCGTATTCGTGGCCAGCATGTAGACTCGCAATATGTTCAAACAGAGCTCGCGGAGATTATTGCCAACTACGGATATGAATCTAGAATTAGTAGCACCAGCTGGCTCGACTGTTTCAAAGGCGGCCTTGCTCCAGGTGGAAACTTCCGCCGCGTAATCTTAGGTACTGCATTGCAGATGTTCCAGCAACTAACTGGAGTTAACTTCATTTTCTGTAAGTGTTGAGCCCGTTTCTATATCCTTCTGAACAGAAATACTGACGCAACTCTCCAACTCCAGACTACGGTATGCCCCTCTAAATCCAATAGAATAAGGAAAAAGTACCCATATAAACTAACCATATAACAGGAACAACCTTCTTCCAGCAAAGCGGGCTGCAAAACCCCTTTTTGATTTCCATCATCACCAACGTCGTCAATGTCGCCTCCACGCCCGCCTCCTTTTACATTATCGAACGCTTCGGTCGTCGAAGACTCCTTATCTGGGGAGCAATTACCATGCTTATTTGTGAATTCATCATTGCTTCTGTTGGCACTGCTCTCCCGGGATCAAATGCAGCTTCCATGTGCCTGATCGTATTCGTCTGCCTCTATATTTGTGCATTTGCCTCCACCTGGGGACCAGGCGCATGGGTGTTAATTGGAGAGATCTTCCCTCTGCCAATCCGTGCACGGGGCGTTGCTCTGTCCACTGCTTCTAACTGGCTTTGGAACTATGTAAGTTATTATTTCCTCCTCTATTAAATATGAAACCCCACGCCGTAGTTACGTCCACAAAATAAAACTTAAAAAAACTAACCACCAAACACCCAGATTCTCGCCCTCATAACCCCCTACCTCGTCGACACCGAAAAGGCAAATCTGGGCTCCAAAGTCTTCTTCATCTGGGGCGCAACCTGCACCCTCTCCATGCTCTTCGCCTATTTCTTCGTATACGAGACAAAGGGTCTATCGCTCGAGCAAGTCGATCGCTTGTTCGACGAGAGCAGCCCTAAGGAGAGCAGCAAGTGGAAGCCCCATGAGACCTTTGCTACCCGAATGGGCTTGACTTCACCTGAAGCTGAGGTTGCAGAGGCCTCTGAGCCCAAGGCCGAGACTGAGACTGTCTAGGCTCTAAAAAGGGGTTATGTACATGTACATGTACAGTACATGATAAACAAGTGGAATGAACTACATTCATGGTTTGAGCATACCTCTACTATTACACTACGATTAGATTCAATCTATTTTGTGTATGTGCCCTCCCTCACAGATGCCGTGTAGAAGCTTCGCCCTCTTCACTTATCTTGCCAACTCGCGTCCCCGAGTCTATTAATAAAAGTGGCCAACGTACTGAAAAAATGGATGTCAATTCAACACCTTACCTGTCATCTTCAAGTAAATTTTCTGCCTTTTACCTTTGCTACTTTTATTATTTGCTTTTTTTTCTTTCTTCTCCTTGCTTTTCCCTTCCCACTTTCCTGCTAAATTGATATAGCAAGATAACACACCAGATTGCTATGTATTTGGTCTGTTTAGTGTATTAACTCCCAGTTTTTATTTCTAATTTTCCAGTCCGTTTTACTCGGTCCTGTTTTGGTTTCCTGTTCCCGTCTCCTTTCATTTTGTTTTCCATTAATCCTACTCTTAACCTATTTCTCACCTCCGATATTGTCGAGTCCTCATTTGTTTCATCTTCTTACACCTCGAGATTGAAGAAAAAAAAAGAAGAAAAAAGGGAAAGAGGAAAGAAAAGAGAAGAAAAAAACTGGTCCGTTTTGTATATATGTATGTACGTATGTATGCATGTGTGTTCTGTTACTGCGGGTTTCATGTTTTATGTGCATCTTCCACCCTCTACAATAGTAAGATTACCCGCCGTTTGTTTGCCCTCCTCAAGCTACCCCGTTGGTTCCCATTTCACGTTTCTCTAACCGCCTAGGAAATGGAGGGAAGGGGCCGGAAGAGCATGGTTGAAAAGATATGGAGGGATGTACTGTACCTTTTATGTATTTGTATTTTGGTTTGGTTTGATCTGGTCTGGTATGGTTTGACTGAGTGCTTGTTTAAGAAAATTGTGTTTTCCAAGTATTTATTTAATTAATCTAATTAGCAAAGAACAAAAACATACATGGATGACATTTTGTTATTTAGGATTGTTTTTTACTATTATGATGAAACCAAGGAATTGCACACGGGGTGGTTTAGGCAAACCAACTAGTCGTAGTGTACGAAGTAGATATAATGGAGGTTATGGAGACGGAGACGGCTGATGAGAGGATATCGTATTTAAAAAAGTTTGGATTCTTTGTTCCTTCATCCACCTATCTAGGGATATATAACTTTTACAAAAAAACGGAAATGCCATTATTACCACTCGCAATTAAGCCAGTCATCGTTAACTCCATACTTTCCAGCTCACAATCCTTCCCCACAAGTACAGTACAACCCTATGCAATAATAGCCGACCTGGCAATTATCCCATCCTATCCCATCCCGTTAAGCTACAGCCTAACGCACCCTCTCCCTCCCTTCCATCTCCGCGCTCTCCACCAATCCCATACAAACATCTTGAACATCCTCCCCAACTCTCCAAGTCATCAGCACAACCCCCTGCCGATCCAAAATCTCCTTCGCCCTTGCCCAGCGACGCTTCCACATTTCCTCGCGCTTATTAGGTGCTACTGGCGCTCCTGTGGACCCGAGGCTAGGTGTGATTGAGGAAGATGATGTGGCTGAGTTTGGGTATGAGTAAAGGGAGGATGATGGTGGTGGTTGTGAGGGTATATTGGTTGTTATGCGTGTGGGAGGTGGGGTTGCTGATAGCGAGGAGGAAGAGGGGGAGGGGGAGAGGGATATGTTACTGCTATAGCGTGGGTCTTGAGCCGGGCCTGAGGGATATTGGATGACTTGGTTCATTGATGTGCTTTGTTTCGAAAGGGACTGGTTTGTGCTGCGCCGGGGAGGAGGGGGCGGTGGGCGTGGTTCTTTGCCTGTTGGGCGCGAGGATGGGGCTTGTTCCATGGAAGAAGGAGAGTGAGTGGTGGGAATATTCTCCCAATACGATCGCGCGGATGGGAGTTGGTTGTATATATTTGCAACCTTGTCTCGGACGGTGGCTGCGTAGCTCTCCCTGTTTCCAGCGACGTGACTATTACTATTATTATTTAACGATTGGTTTGTTGAAGAACGGCTGGGCGGTTGGGGTCCAGCATGATGGAACGTCTGTGCCGAACGGATGGAAAGAGGAGGGGATTCTGGTTGTCCATGCGATTGTGAAGAGGATAAACTTCGGGGCTTTTCTGGGAGGGGTGGGGCGGGCTTCCGTCGAATACTGGACGTCGGTGTGTCCTTATTATTGTTTCCATCCGCTTCGACAGCGCCGCTCCGAAGAGCAGCGGGTTTGGAAGGCCTTGTGGGTGGTGTTTGTCTATTGTTAGATGCAGCCCTAGCCGCTTCATTCTTATTCATTGCAGAAGATTCCTCTGCCTCAATACTCAAATCAATAAGATCACCCGAAGCTGTAACAACCTCGTTTTTCGGCTCTTTCCGTTCAAGATAGTTACGGGGTGGTAAACTGGGTCGAAGCGTCCCAGGCTCGCCTGAACGCCCTAGAAGAGGGGGAGGCCCATCCGTGGGAGTTCGAGACGGCGGCTTTTCGAAATGAGTAACCGATTGATCGAAAAATTGATGGGTCGGAGGTGTTGTCACGTCTCGAATGAATATACCCAGTATTTTTCCTGGATTAGCAAGTACTAATTCCGTATAGACTTCCAGATCTGCCTCTCCGCTATCTCCCACAAGGATGAACCTGCGATCAGGAAAATCAAACATGATCCTTTCGAGTGTCGGCCTCTTTTTCTCCGCGGCAGGCTCGAAAATACCTTGTAGCATCCCGGAGTACTGTTTCAAGTGAAACGATCCGGGCGGAAGACCAGCTAGGCTAAAATAGCTCTTAAGCAAGGGATACAGCTGCCATGGGGAATTAGAAACGTAATGCACCCTCACTCCCATCTCAGCTAATTTTGAATACCATTCCTTCACACCAAGAATGGTAAGGTCCGCAAGGTTGCGTACAAAAGTATTCCGGAAGATCTCTTTCGCACCGCTTGCAATTGCGGAGTGCTTGATAGTATCATCAATGTCACTGATCAAACTAATCCCTGTTGGCTCGATGATTTTCACCTCCTCCGTCGCGGATAGATTCTCTGAAGCTAGCACCCTGATATGAGTGGGGACAAAGTCGAGGGCTGTACGAACCGAGAAGTGTCCGCCATCATTCGTCAAAACCGTCCGTGACTGGCTGTTCTTCTCGTCAAAAAAGAAGACCGTAATGGGCACGCTGACGATGGGGTTTGTTAAAAATGGCTGAAGGCGTTCCATAAGTTGCGCGTTTGCAGCGGCTATTTCATCTTGGTTGTTGTAATATGAAGTTTGATCCGCATCAAGCCTGGATGATAAGGCTTCCCGTCCAGCATTAGCCCGCCACTCAGGGTCCGCATCTCTCTGGCCTTTATGAATAAGTGAATGCTCCTGTTTATCGACCACTGCTTCCTCATTCACTGAAGCCGACGATGACCTGTTCTCCGTAGCAACCGTATTCGGAGCCGGTATCCCACTCAGCCGTCTAGCAAGGGAGATCAGAATACGATTTTTCCGATTCATCGGCCCCCGATGAGGCGCGTATATCCACCCTCTCACATCAACATCCACAATTGCATTATCCTGTTCATACTTCTCCCACTCCCTTCTCCAGAACTCCATATTCCCCATCGATTGCGGATCGTCAGGGTCCGTCCACGATTCCGGTCCCAAATCCTTGTAATCAACCTCTGGCCTCTTCCTCACATGTCTCCGCCCGTAACTAGGGAACAAGATCATTTCCTCATCCGCATACCTCGCCGTCTCAACGTCTGGAAACCTGCCGGGCGTGTCGCGCGTATCTTCATCATAATCCTGAGTCCGCTGCGCCCACTGTGCCGAATAGGCCTGTCGTAACTCGTTCGCCGCCTTCAAATAACCGAATACTTTCTTCCTGCGAGTTCCCGGTTCGCGACCACCAGCCTCATATCCGTATACGGAACCAGCATCACTTGTAGAATCAGCCCTGTACGGGTCCAGAGACCCTGACTGTGGTGTTGTCATCCGGTCACCACTCTCTGCATCTTTCAAGCGCCTGCTAACGGCGCCTAGTAGGGGTCTGTTTCCGTGATAATCAACGGTAAATCGGGAACGACTCGCAGTATTCCCTGTAACTCTGTGCTCGAACTCAATTACTTTCTTCGTTCTCCGTTTAGAGAGCAGATACGATAGTAGCCCGGGTTTCCTTTTATTGCCTGCAGTAATAGCAGCAGGAGTAGAAGCAACGTAATCCCTGTGATGATGGTGGTGACGTCGATGTCTAACCCGCGGCCTCTCGGTAATTGCCCGATAGATGCGTAGATGCGTCCGCTGTCGAAAGGCCGGGAGAATATCGTGACGAAAGTCTAGGAATCTGGCTCGAAGACGCTGGCGGGTGTGGGGGAACAGATAGCGGAGGAAGGTTAAGGTGGTGCGGAGGCCAGGCTTGAGGGAATGAAGCCGCGGACGGGTGAAAGGTGGGCGAGCCAGCGCGCAGGTAGTTTCGAGGAATGGCTGAGTTAAATAGGGATTAATTTAGATGGAGGGAGCTCTGTGTGTTGCGAGTCGGTAGTTGTAGATATGTATGTTGAATGTTGATCTGTGAAGTTATTTGTTTAATGGCGTCGTCCGGAATTAAATAAAATAAATAAATAAAGAGAAAGTAAGAAGAACTGAGCGAGACCGGAGTTTCATATACTCATCCGCTGCTAGCTCGGTGCGGCGGATATTTATGAAGTCATAGCCAACAAACCAGCGGCGGTTAAAACAAAGCTTTACAGACAAAAAATATCTAAAATAGGAATCCTCTTGCGTAAATATTGTAGAAATGTATTATTTCTATATATCATCACCACCTCCATATATATACTCCATTTAACGCCTCCTTTTTGTCATTGACCATGGCAATATACAAGTGTCCCTCCCCATAGATAACAAACCCCCAAAAAACAAAAAAACCCTTCAACTATATTACTATACATAACCTCCCCCCCCCCCCAAATGCTAGCATAGAACCCATCCACGGACCCCAGTATATCAGACAGACTCCACTTCCGCATAATCAACCTTCTTCCCCTTAGTCCTTCCCGACGCACGGGTGACGGTACGTGGAGTAGATTTATTTTCCGCAGCAGCTGGATCAACGGCAGTTTCATTGTCACGGCTACCGCTACTGTTAGAGGATATGCTATCGGCCTTTTTAACTCTCCGCCGTTTCTTCTCTGCTGACTGTTCCACAGCGGGGGGCTCTGCGGCGGCCGCAGCATCTGCAATTTTGCTCGGCCTACCTCGTTTCCGTGGCGTCGTCGTCGTCGCAGCCAATGTATTATTATTGCCGCTGGCACTACGGCTCTTGGCCACGATAGTTTCCGCAATATCAAGCTGCGTCGCACGTTTCTCCGGCTGTAACCACTGTTCCATGCCGGGAGGCCAATAGACGCGGCCTTCCGGCCCGCCCATGCCAACTTCCTCCTCCGGGATAAGCGTCGAGACTATCTCATCAACGTCATTATTATTATTATTATTATTATTATGATCCGATTCAGCAGCGCCTTGCTGTTTGGACGAAGAGGATGACTTCTTCACTTTCCCCGTCGTTGTCGTCGCCTTCTTCTTCGTTTTCTTTCCCCCATTCCGTCTAACTCTATTGTCATCCAAGCGCGTGAATGGGATGACATCATTAATCTTCTCAAAACCCGGAAGCTTATACGTCCTCATAAGTTCAAAGACAGCCTGCTCTTTATCCTTAGCCTCAATCATCAGATCCATGGTGGGGTTGCAGGGCGGCAGCATCTGGACACGGGTGTTGTGTTTCCGTCGCTGCGTCTTCGTAATAGCGGACGGTGTTGGCTCAGAATAATGCATTTTCTGCGTGATTCCCTTTCTCGTCCAGGTAGCAGCAATGCGGTCGTAGAGACTCATGATATCCAGTGTCCCCTCACGGATCTTGTCTGCGTCAAAGTTGATATTGTGATGATGGTAATCGAGCACGAGAGGGATGTTCAACTCCTCGCAGATGGGTAGTAGGTCGTGTACAGTCCAGCTCACATCGTCGTTCTCTAGTACGAGACGATTCTTGATATCGCCCGAGAGCGTCCTGTAGGTCTTCCGAAAACGATCAAGGGTAGCTTGCTTATCTCCAAAAACTCCACCCATGTGAAGAATCATGACGGCGTCCCGATCCTGCTGCGGCGGCAGTTTTAGCAAACGCAACATCTCAGCATGATACTCGAGGTCCCGGACGGAATTTTCAGTAACAGTAGACCGCGGCGAGGCCAATTGCGTGAACTTTGACGATCAACATTAATATAGCCTCAAAAGCACGAGAGATAAAAGATATCATACCTGTCCCGGATGAACCGTCAACCGATGCTGCAACTCCGCCGCAACTCTCCCAGCCTCCGCCAGCACATCAGTCGCAAACGGCTCCAATCTATACCCATACTCCGCATGGCTCGCAAAGGGAAACATTTCGCTTGAAAGCCGCATAAATTTAATTCCATAGCGCTCATTCCAGCGAAGCATTTTCACAATATCGCGCGCATTCGCGAGGCCCAGGGCCTGCACATATGCCAACCCGCGCTCAATATCAGGTGGCTGCTCGAGGTCAGGCCGGTTTTTGGTCCGGTGGGCGGGTTGGGTGGAGTCTTGGAGCGGATGGCGGTTTTCGAGGATTGAGGAGATGCGACAGGTGCGCGCGCAGAAGACGGGCGGGTTGGAGGTGCGCAGGTATGTGTTTAGGCAGGCCTGCGTTTGGTTTAGCTTAGTGGTAAAGCGCTTTACGGCGGTTAATGGAACCGTTACTTACATATCCTAATCGGCCTTTCCATGGAAGGGGTAGATAGCTGCTGTTAACTGGCGGAGGTCGGGAGAGCGCCTCTTTAACCTCATCTACGTCAGCGGCGATATCGGCATTAGTTTCTGGATCAAAAATTCCAACGGTGGAGCTCTTGCTGGCGCTTGCTGATGGGCGTCTGGTTCTAGATACTGGAGGTTCGATATCAATTGGCGCATCGGAGAGCGACGAGTCGATCTCATCGATCGATGGCCCCTGAGAAGCGGTCACTGGTTGCGCAAGCCCAGCGCCTTGGGCTGCTCGACTCGTAGTATGCAGCATAGAAAAGTTCGGTTTCCGCATAATAACCATCAAGGCGGTTGATTTTTGACAGAGTCTCCGTATGCGCGGCGTATGGAGAAAACTTTGCGATGAGGGCGCTGGGCCATGGATGAAAGCCTGTTTTGCGGGCCCGCGTCGGCTGAAAGAGGCGGCGGGGACGAACCGTCTAATGGGGACGGTAGTCTGAAGGACATACTTTGAGTGCAGGGCGACAAACCCTGACATCATACAAATGAATGCTACTTGATGTCAACGTCATGGGCATGTTTGTAGCATGTTTGATGTTTGATGTCGGGTGTGACGTGTGTGGGTTATGCGACCATGGGATTTAAGCGCCAGCCCCTGAATAGACGCGAGCCCCGCGTAACTAATTAATAAGGCTGGATTACAGAATACAGCAGAGAGTATTACTACTACTTTCACTCGAATATGTGGAATGGCTCGTTGGCGTGATTTTTATTGCATTCCACATTTGTCCAGTAGTATTTCGAACATTGAACTACACCACTCCCTCAATACGCAAAGACTTATGTATACAACATCTGATATCCTCTGCTACTACATTGCTTGATGCGCTTCCCTTCAATGTAATCTGTCCGTAAATCTGAGTGTGGTCCCCATCTAGACATATCTTGTTTATCTGCCTCCGTCATCTCTTCCCGTTGTCGGATAGAGCTCCGCCTGCATCACATCCACATGCTCCACGCTGCTCATCGTCGGTATTCCCTCTGACAATTCCGCTCGGTAGTCATGATAAATCTTTCGAATAATGTGGTACTTCAGAGCTAGCGCATTAAAGCAGTACAGAAACCAGCAAACGGGAACAGCAGAACATGCATACTTGAAATAATTGTCAGGACCAGCCAAGCGTAGTCTGGTTCCAAAGCAGATGCAAGTCAGTTCAAAACCGGCCCAGAACATATTGAACCGTACCACTTTCTTTCCTTCCTTTTCTTTCCCTATCCACACCTCAAACAGTGAGTAATAGCCCGTTTGTAGCTGTACCACATCTGTACGTTTCTTTCTTTATATGGTATCGATCTCGCAGAATGTGTAGCTTTGGCCCGTTCAATTAGAAGAAAATGTCGGCAACCGTGTCTATTTGCAGATATTATTTTTTTGTTTTCTTTCTCCTTTCTTCTTTCCTATACCTGGTTAGACCAGGTGGGTTTAAGCGGAGGGTTGAAGCGTCGGGTTTTGGTACAGGTTGGCTAACGGCGGGCATATCAAGTCAAACTAGTTACCAGCCCATGCACAAATTGCAGGCGTGCAGGTACGTAGGTATCTGCGATGTTCCAGCTTCGTAGGAAACATTTCCATGACCCAAATATCTAGACAGGGCAACGCTTTTGCAGTGTTGGATGAGTTCCACTGGACTGACTGACTGACTGACTGAAAACATTAAGAATGTCCTTTTTTTGGTCTAGCATTCAGCCAGGAATATGCAAGGAATTCTTTTTAGTAGGGAAACTTTGGGCATAAGGGCTGCCGAATTCATCGAACCGATGAAACGGAGGGAGAAGAGAGGCGGAAGCTTCATAAGCACAAGCGCGCATGAAAGTTTAGAGATTGCAGCAAACCTGACGCGAATAATTCCATTATTATTGTTTCAAGTGTTCCATATCTTCCAAGGATGGTGATGATGCTGCTCATTTAGTTTCATGTCTCATATTCCTTCCGAAAACCCGGAAATTTGCAACTTTTCTAGAAGAAAAAAAAAGGCCTTTATATAGCCTGATGAACTCTTGGTATTAGTGCGGCATTTTTGTTTTTGTCCCCCTTGAGCGGAAATCTACAAGCGGAGTGTTTAATCAATAGGAAAGGTTTTGCTAGTGAGCGTTTTGTTTCCTCAACTACTTCATAGCGAATTAGCAGGAGAATATCAATTCTCTATTTCTGATTTGCCTGGTTGATCTCGTCAGCCAGCCAGCGACGCAAGGAGAGCAGTGGGGCCGCAGTCTGCAAGTGATGTTCTAGAAGACGATTTGACACAAAGAGCCATGCATGATTAACAAGCCCGCTTATTGGCGGGGAACGTGTTATGCAGACGCCGTTCCTGTAATGACTGATGTATGAAGGCATTGTCTGGTGGAGGGAAGCGATTCGATGGAATGTGCTATATCTGTATTAAGAGCAAGGAATAAGAGTAAGTTATGCAATGCATGATGCAGCTGGGGCAGATAAATAGAGTAAATCAGCATTGTAAGGGTACAGAAATGGCATTAATAAGGAGCATTAATATGAAGATATAATTACAAAAGAATATATCAAAAGAATATATCAAAAGAATATATCAAAAGAGTATATCAAAAGATATCAAAGAATATTGAAGAATAATTAATTATTGTAGATGCATCAGGTGACTGCGTTAATTTCCTATGGTACGTACACATGAGATCCAGTACCATATCAATACACTCATACAGGCGCATGCCCTTCACCCCAGCCAATCGCTGCAGTCCCAACCCTTCCCGCCAGACCCTGCAGTGTATCGTACTTGTCAATACAGCCCGCCAAGCCCCACCCACTCTGTTTCCGCCCGCAACCTTCCATCAGCCGCCAAACTTCTTAGTCATCTCTTCCCAACCTCATACATCCTTTTTTTATATATTTATTTATATTCTTTGAGACAAGGCAAAACATCTCGCCTTTTCTTCCCTTGGTCTGCTGCTTGTCTGTGCGCGTCCCTTATCACGCATTCATGGCTGGCCACTGGACGTGATTGATTATCTTGCATGCAGTTGGTTGGTTGCCTTGCCCTCTCGCCTCTCCTCCTGGAGTCTCAACACACACACCAAGTCCCGCTCTGTCCACCACCTCGCTTCCCGCCTGCTTAGGAGCCCCCCTCCCCTTGTCGCCTCTCCTTACCCCTGAATGATCGGCTAGCTGCTGGCAAATATTAAAGACCTCTACTTGAAACTACGGGCCGGACCAGTGTTCGCGATCGTCTTTGCTGGGGCATTGCGGTTTAATACTCTCAGCGCTGTGCACTACTAGCCCATCCCTTCTTATACCAAGCATGCATCCGTGATCTGCAGCTTTTGATTCACACATTTCTCAAAACAAACATATTTTTCTGCCCTTCACGGCCCCCATGCAACATGTCTTATTCTCTGCTGGCTCCAGAGGACACTCTGCTTCCACCCAGCCCTCCCGAGTATGCAGATGAATATGCAGACGAACCCTCCACGAACGGCAGCTTCACCCATCCCTCAACATTCGAAAGCCCAATAGTAGAAACAAACATTCAGAGGGATGCCACTACTACTCCTGCGGAGATGAAGACGACGCCCTTGGCCTTTCCACCTACCCTAAATATCATTTCGAAGCCCTATTCCTCCCTGGGCAAAACACATCTTCGCTCCCGGTCTCTGGCGAGCCCAGGGGCTCCATCCATGGCTCGTGCCCATTCCTCACCGGGACCAGACTCGCGCGGTCGATACGCAGTTGCTGGAAGCCCAGGACGGCCCTCTAGTCCTCAAGACTCATTGAGGCGCCAAAGCCCGCTCCGCGTTTCGGTGGAAGACAGTTTATACCCAAGCATCAGCACGCTGAATATATCAGAAACCATAGCTGAGCACCCAGAGCTTCAGACCACTCCTAGGTCGAGAAAGATTCAATTGGATGTGCCTCCTTCCTCGCCACTATCACCCGGAGTCCATAATACTTTTCCTCGCACAAATCGACGACGACCTTCCTCACCGCTCCACCCGGGCAACAGCAGTCCCACCTCCGCCCACTCATCCCCAATGGTTTTCCCCACAAAGTTCAATGAATCATACCCAGCGTACTCCTTCTCTTCCACGTCCTCAATGCCCTCGACACCTTCGAGTATACGCTCGCGCAGCCCCAGCATATCCTCCCTAGAGACCATCCCAGATATCCCCGACGCAGAAGCCGCTGCCATCGAAGCCGATCAAATTGCCATGCTGAAGGCTGCAGCAGATAAAGCCGACGAAGCCGCGGCCAGCAAAGATTTCAATCGACGACGGAGCGCTATAGATGTTTCCGGCTCGTCGAGCCCGCTGGGTAATCCGCGATTTGGGGGGCTTGGTTCCTACGGCGGTGGCCGGGCGGATAAGAGGAAACGATGGAGCGTCTGCGGGGCGGAGGGGAGACAAGATCTGGATCTTGAAACGATATGGGAAGATTGAGGTGGTTAATGATAACATTTGTTCATACAGGATGATCTACCCCCCGTCCCTATTTGGCCCAATTGCCTCTTACACGTCCACAGCTAGCGCCATCCCCCTTTTCTCTTTTTCCTTTTTCTTCTTCGATTGTCGCCCGTTTATCCACATGTTGTACCAATACTACTTTGTCCATTTTCCAGTCATATTTTGCCTCATGGCAACTATTCTAGTTCGTTTGGCGTTGGTTGAGCAAGATTTGCGATACCCTATTTTATTCTCTCCCTGCCTCCCTCTCTCCCACCCACTTTTGCTTCAGGTTTCCTCTTTCGCGTACTCTGGTTTTTTTTCTTTTTTCTTTTTTTCAAACGAATTTCGTTTAATTCCCTGGACCCAAATCAAAGCAATGAAAGGGCCAGAACAGAACTACAGTATCATTATGAGCAAATATATTATATTCTATAGGGACGGCTGCTGTTTTTACCGCCGTTTCCGTTTCCGTTTCCATTTCCACACCCTCAAAGTTTCTCAATATCTTCTTCCTTCCTCCCACTCTTTACAGGTTCATCTTCAACCGCGCATACTGTCCCATCCTACATAACGATTTTCTTAAATTTCCGAAAGACGGGGGTCCCACCAAACCCATCTACATATACTACCCTCACTCACACACGAAATCTACAGCTCACACTTCCCATTTCTCATTTACTCTAGGTTTTGCTAGGGGTTCACTAGGGGCGGTGGGTTTCAAGTTTCAAGTTTCAAGTCTCAAGTTTCAAGTTATTTTTATACGCGAAATAAGCCCGAACGCGAGATTTGGGCGGAAATCATGCTATAATTACTCCGTACGTGGAGTGGATGCTTTTTTTTCTCCTTCTTCTTCTTCTTCTTCTTCTTCTTCTTCTTCTTCTTCTTTCTTCCGCTTTTTGTCCTTTTGTTTTGTTTTGTTATGTTTCTTCTGGCTCCCACACGGCTTGAAATGAAGAGATGTATGGAGGGTTTGTATTGTTTGTCTTTGCTTTCCCTGCGCCGGTTTGTTGTCTCTAGCTCTGTTTAATGTCTATGTCTACATCGATATCACCGCCTATTCCAGCCCTCCCCCGTCGCATGTATGTATGTTCGTGCGTACGTCTCTGACCTGGCCGAACCTGCTTGTATTTGTACGTTTATACAACACACCTAAACCCCCTTTCGCTTTTTCGCTGGTGTCAATTATTTATTTACATAGATGGGTAAAAACATTCGAAATTTTATATTTTCTTTTGGTAAGGAATTCAGAGAAATATATCTATCTTTCTATTAATGCATTGTTCCGTATCTTGTCTGACTAGCTAACCTACATAGCTCCTTCATGTGGTGTCGTTGCAGCAGAAGTTGAGGAAGGGGGATAATATAAGAGACACGAGCTATGGACTGTAGGTTCACTTAATTCTGTTGTCAAGATAGGTTCGGCCTGGGTTGCAGGAGGTGTTTGTTGTTTTAATTATTTCAATGAAGATTTTCTGGGTTCAGGCTAGGGCAACTCTGAAAACGTAGGATGCCCTGAATAAATGTGCGCTGTAGGCGCCCTCATAAAGGGGGGGCGCTGCCAATGAAGAATCTTCTTCAATCCCTGTAAATATTCATATAATACGTATTGTTCAGTCTCTATCAAATAACCAGGGAAAAATATATGTCAAGTAAACCAGGAACCAAAACAAAGAAGGGAAAAAAGAAAAAAGGTACCGAAAATAACCACCATCTACCTAGGGAGTTATCCCATTCCTAGAAACCACCCAAATCCACACAGTATTAAAATAAACCCACCTAAACCTTCTCAAAAAGAATCTGACTCCCCAGCTCCCCGCCCGTGCCCGTACTCGCACCCGCCCCAGCACCAGCCAAGAACTCACAAATCCTCCCCGCAACCGCTTCCCCACTCCAATACGCCCCAGACGTCGTCCCCAACCCAACGAACGGCGCCGTATGCTCGCCCGCCAGCCACACCCCGCGCTCAACACCCATGCCCTCGCGCATAATCTCAATATCGCGATCCCCTTGCTCCAGCCCGACCTGAAAATTCGAGTAGCTGCCGTTCCCCGCCCAGGGATCCTTCTGCCACTGCGTGGCGAGGCTGGCGGTTGGGTGGCAATTGGGCGACAACGGGTCGTAGCCTGGTAGACGGGAGTAGAAGGGGTGTAGGAAGGTATTGATGGCGTCGTGGTATTCCCTTGAGGATGGAGGCAAAGGGGAGATTTGGGAGACGAGATGGGTGGCGGAAGGGCCGTAGAGGTAGAAGAGGAGGGTGGGGTGGGCATAGGGGGCGGGGAGGGAGGCGAGGGACACGCATTCCTGGTTCCAGAATGGTGTGACGGGGCGGTTGATGTAGGAGGGGGAGAGGAATTCGGTGAATGGCGAAATTTCAGGGGGTGGGGATTGGGATTTTGGTTGGAGGGCGGATAGAGGGTGTTTTGTGCTGGTGGTGGATGCTGTGTTTGGTTGTTGTTCCCAAAAGGCAATGGGGAAGTGGAGGTAAACCTTTTCGAGTTGGCCGTATGAAATGTTGTCGATGGCTTTGGAGAGATGGGGTGGGAGGGCTGGTTGGAAAGCGGACTTGTTTAGTTTTAGCCAGCCAAGAGGAAATGTGGTGACCAGCTCGTCAAAGGTATATTGGGTTCCTGTTGAAGTTGTGGCCCTAACTTGATGGTTCGTCCCAGAAACTCGGGGTTCTGCTTCAACTTTGACCACGGGTTCATTCATATGGACTTCAGCACGTTTAAGTGCGGGGGCAGCGACTGAGTTGAGGATTTCCTTATACGTGGACGCCACGAAAAGATTGGCTAGGGGGAACGGGTCAGTTCAATCATTATTGCGGAATAAAAAGTTAAATGAAAAAAGAAAAGAAAGGACATACTCCCTTCTAAACACTCTTCCAGAAAGAAGAACCTCAAACTTTGCCTATCAATAGGAGATCCGATGTATGAACCCCATAACTTCGACAATTCAAGGCATTTTTCCTTCTCAACCTCCGAAAACTCGGCTTTTTCCAGCCGTTCCTTGATAAAGTCGAACAGACTTTTATCTGCTGGAATGCTATTTTTGTTAGAACGGCTATATTCATATGCATCTTCCACCGTCGTCCATATAAAGTCCGAAATCTTCCCTATCAGTTTCTCGTCCAGGGGCTCTCCAGAGGTATCGATAACATTTTGCAAACCGCCCCATGCATGTGTAATAGTTTTCGAACTGGTACTGAGATCCGCGATAGGATTGTTTCGTGCCCCATGTATCCAGTTCGGTCCTCTGTGGACAGACGTTAGCTTTGTCATTCTCTCTAGGAGACAGAGGCCATGCCACTCTTACACATCCACGTCAAACCCGCCAACGGCGCTTTGACAGACCTGGTATATAATAGAAGATCAGACAGTGGTACACCAATTATTTCCACCTGTGTAACTAAAAAATAAATAAAAATAAACCATAAAAACATAAACCATAAAACAATGGTTGGGATTGAAAAAATATGAAAAAGAGTTTCATACGCGACCGCCAATTCGATCCCTAGCTTCGAGGATAGTTACTCGAAAGCCATGGTCTAGCAAAATATCCGCACATCTCAAACCCGCTAGGCCCGCACCGACTATCCCCACGTGCGGGGTCCTGTGCATGGTGGAGGGGCTGGTAAAGCCTTTTCTATATTTAAGCAGTCCGGTCGTAGAATTCAGGCGTGGACATAGAGGAAGATCCAAGGTGAGGGGAGATATCTGCTGGAGCCATTTTGCGGATTTTGCTAGGCCGTTAGCTCTGCATTCCATAGTAGAAACTTGTGTGCAGGAGTAGTAGGGGTAAGTAGTAAGCCTAATAACGACGGCAGTGATATATATAAGAATGCACAGGGGAGTGTGAGCCTCTGTCCTCATCCAGTGTCACTAGACCATTCGATATTGGCGACAAGAAACCAGAATGAAAACAGAGGTATTTGCAACAAAAACTCCAGAGCAGAGGACAAGTTAACAGATGTATTTATTGGGCAATCAGTGCATATATGTAAAAAGAGCTAGAACATAGAGTTCATAATAGCTGGGGTTCCACGAGACCGCAAATGGGAGCATTTCGTATCAACATTTCCCACACATCAGATGACCAAGAACAAACGGGGGGGCGACGGTAGTACTCTGCAGAATTCGCTGGGGGACGGGACAAGGAAATATAAAAATAAAAAATAGAGCAGACAAATGAATTCAAACTGAAGAACAGCTTCAGACTAGAAAAACCAGCAGATTTTCCCATCCGAACGGCTGGGGACACTCATGCAGCAGAGGGCGGGCGGGCTAGGCATGTAGTCTTAATATGAACATTTGCTCGCTGGGGACTGCCAATCCAGTCATATTGGAAACCATTCCATGGGCGCTACTCACAGCAACAGGGCGTCGTATCGCCGGCGGCAGCCGATTCCAACAGCTGGGCCGTGGTACAAAAGTAAAGGTCCCGCAGCCACGCAGATTCATTAAGCGGCGAACCTGGCTGGCTGGCTGGCTGGCTGGAGACCACGTTCCCGACAGAGAGGTCAAAGCAAGATTCAGTTTACTGCAGAAGCAAGTTATTTCGGTCGTGGAGGCTGTGTGTTGTAATTTGTTTTCTTTTTTTCTTTTTTCTTTCTTTTCTTTTGTTGAAACAAGTTGTTGGTATGCGAATGATTGATTGATTGATATCATGGATATACTCAGCGGGGATCATTCGTGCTGAGTCATCCATTGAACCTTCCAAGGTTATCTGCATGGTTGATGAGTACAGACTGTGGAAGATAGAAGAGCAAATATAAAAATACAACATCCATTTATAACCAGACTCTCGTAAAAAAGGGCAGACACATCTATAACATGGCCGTTACTGTACAATATTAAGCCATGCCTTTCCAGAGAACGCCAACAACAACAAAAAGTCCAAGAGTATATAATATAGCCAAAAACGAACTCGGTTTCCATTTGCTGACCAACCACGGTCAACTATTTCCAAGCGCCCTGGCTTAAAGACAACAAACCCTGGATGCAATCTAAATCTTCATCCTGGCTAAGCCGGGATATTTCGTCCGGCCCTCCATTAAATTTTTCAGTTCCCTCATCTCCGTCCTCTTGAGCGGTATTAGGATTGGGATTCGGAAGTCGGCCCCTCTGCGTCTTGTTAGAGCGCGTGGTATTTTGCCTATCGCTTATTTGGTTAGGTTTCTGAAGTATTCCACGACGGGTCTTCTGTTTGCTAGGAGCCCGTCTTGCAGAGGACATTTGTGTGCCCGGGATCCAATTTTCCTTGTCCGAATCGCCTGTGTGGAAGTCTATTCCTCCCTCTCCCGACTTTGATGCTGTTGATACTTTGTGACCAGATTCTAAACGAGCCAAAGAGGACATTGCCCGTGACAGCTTTGTCCGCTTCCCTCGGGGCTCCCCGGAGAGCGGTAAAGTGTTCGGGAGATTCGTTCGTGGCATCAAGGCCTTGCGGCCATGGCCCAAGTCTGATTTTCGGCGACTCAATTTTCCAGTTCGAGACGTGGAGGATAAAAGACTGTTTTTTGACCCTAACAACGCAGTTCGAGCATCGGTATCACAATAAAGTTCCCAGTTACGGGAGTCGCGAGATCTGCCAAATAGCTTGGGGTCTTGTTGTTCCTTTATCCCCTTCAATGTCCCAAGGGGAAAAGCGCTGATGCTCCTCTTCAGTCCCCCAAAAGCAGGCCGCGTATTGTGCAATAGAGACGTACGGTCTTTCGTAGGGGATTCCTCGTTTGCAGCTCTGATTAATGCCTCGCCATCAGCTGACATGGAAATTCGAATGGAATCGAGGGGCTTTTGTGGTGACGGGGTGCTTTCCCCCTCCCTGCGAACAACTGCTTCCCCGTCGAACGATAATGATATGCGTAGGGAAGGCGGTATAAATGTGCTTGCAGTCGGCGGACTGTGCTTATTGTTTGTATTTGGAGCCTCAGGCTCAGATCTGGACCGTTTCCGGTTGGCGGGCTGGATCTGAAATTGTTCATTTATTAGTGTAGCACCCCCTTCTTTGCCCGCACCCGCGTGCCCTTCCGGTTTGCCAACCCCGTCGCGAAATTCTTCCTGTTGAGAGATGACGGTGACCTGCGAGTCACTCGGTTGGGAAGAACCAAAAGTTCCGCCATATTCATCCCCCACTTCGGACCGAAATGAGCAATTTGGTGATATATATATATACTCGCGTCTCGTGTCATTGCTGATTTGACTACCAGTTCCCTGGCTAGTCTTTGATAGCTGAGTAGACTGGCTCTCAGGATTTCCAGAATTGTCGTCATTAGGCGCGTCGTGGTCTGAACCGGAGGATTTGGACGCTCTGAAATCTTCTGGATTGAGTGGCTTGGATCTCCGTCTATCATTTTGCCGTCGATTTTGAAACCATATCTTCATTAAAGGAACGTGTTAGACCCTGCGTGTCCCGAGAAACATAGCATAACCTCGAATCATACCTGAACCTCCTTCTCGCCTAATGTAACTCTGTTGACAATCTCCGCCCTCGTTGCCCTGTCTGGTTTTGGGTTTCGTTGATATTCCGCTTCGAGAATCTTTTGGTCATCAGGGCTACAACGCGAATTAGCAATCGAAAGAAAAAAGAAGGAAAAAAAGGGTCATGCAAGTGTCGGGGAGGAGGGTGAAAAGAGATATGTATCTAGAGGGAGCCCTAGAATCACGTAGAAGAGGGGGGGTTAGGTGTAAGTGCGGAGAGAAATACCTCGTCCTTCTCCGTTTTTGCCGCGCCAGAGCTTTGTTGTCTACCCTGGGAGGTAGATTCTGTGTTAAAGTCTTCTGAGAATGGACTAAGAAAGCGTAGTTGTTATTCGTAGCATCTCCCGGTGGCGGCGTCGTAGAGGGCTGGACGCCAGCTGGTAATGGTTGTTGCTCGGGATCGCTCATGATTGGGAGGGGAGTAGAAGACAATTGGTCATTTGTTGAATATCCTGACGGAGGAATGGGTCTCCGCGTGCAGAATTGACCGTGAGAGATGCACGGCGTGAGGAGAAAAGAGGAGTGAGTGATATGGATGGGTGGTTTTGATATTGCTCGCGTCGCGCTGTGGACGCGGAGGAGGCGCACGGTCATCCAGGTTACGGCGGGTTTGTTTCGCCGAGGCCAGTTGGTGCTAGTATAATAGTATAACTAATATAGTGGGGGGGGGGGGGAATATCAAGTTATCAACCATCAAAACTTCTGCGCCCTCTCCAACTTTTTT
>PDND01000227.1:0-42381 GCA_002572855.1 [Emmonsia] crescens
ATCTTTAAAGATATTTATACTAAGAAAAAAGAAGTATTCAAAATGCTGATTATTCTGAGCTGAAATTCAAGTTATTGCATGTGTTATATATCAAGAAAAAATGTATATTAGTATTCTAGAGTTAGAAAAATTCTGAGACTCTTTGAGTCTCAGATAGATATTATAGTCTCTGACTGCATATATCTATAATTGAAGAATAATAATAATAATAGTTTAATATTCTTTAATAATAATTGAGTACATGAAAATGATGTTTATAAGATCATGAATTTTATACAGATCTCTACTAATACTTATAAAATACTCTGAAAAAGCTTCTGATAAAGCTGCTGATAGTAGAATTATATAATAATCTATTCTATCAGTCTAACTAATATTAAGAAAGCTCTGAAAAAATTATTCTATATTATATTAATCAATTCTTGTATAAAACTTCTGTAATATTATTATAAATATCTAGATATCTTTTAATAAGATGATGTTATAAATCTGTCTCTCTTATAAAAGTTAGAAGTAGATTACAGTATCAAGCTAAAGAAGAAGAATGATAAGAACTCTGAATCACTGTGAAGATCTCTCTATAATATATTCTGAGATAAACTTCTTCTTCTTTATAAAACACTCAATAATCTATTAAATAAGAAATTTATATATATCAGTAACTCTTTCACTGCAGTCTTAATTCTCTTTATAAAGAAATTAGACAGAGAACTCTGATTCTGTGTAGATTATCAAGAATTGAATAGATTAATAAAGAAAGACTGTTATCTACTGCTGTTTATCAATAAAACTCTAGCATATATCAGACAAACTCAGTAATTTATAAAGTTAGATATTATTATTATTTTTTATAAGATCTGCATTGCTGAAGATGATGAATAACTCACAGCATTTTAAATATAATACAGTTTTTTTAAATGAGTAATTATGTCTTTCAGACTAGCTAATACTCTAAGCATGTTTCAGAAATATATTAATTGAGCACTCTGAGATTTTCTTGATAAATTCATATTTATTTATCTTGATAATATTCTCATCTTCACTAATAGATTCAGAGAAGAATATTGAAGATATATATAAAAAGTTCTGTAATAATTACATGAAGCAGACTTACTGATAGATATTGATAAATGTAATTTTAAAATTAAAAGTATAAAATACTTAGATTTCATCATAGAAGCTGATAAGATTATTTAAATGAACTCTGAGAAAGTCTTTATAATTCTTGAATGAAAAGCTCTGTGAATAGTAAAAAATATATAAAGTTTCATCAGATTCATTAACTTCTATTAATAATTTATATAAAACTTTTCAGATATCACTTAATTATTCACTGAACTTATTAAGAAGAATTCAGTGTTCTGATAATCAGTAAAAGCTGAAGCTATATTTATATAAATGAAGAAAATGTTTATTAATACTTCTCTACTAATAATATTTAACTCTGATTAAAAGACAGTTATTGAAGCTGACTTCTCTGATTATATTATCAGAGAAGCTATTTTATAATATAATAATAAAAAAGTTTTATAACTCTGTGTTTTCATATTTAAGAAACTGAATTCTGCTGAATATAACTATAAAATCTATAATAAGAAACTTCTCACAATTGTATAATATCTAGAGAAATAAGATTTTAAACTCTGAAGTGTTTCTGAGTTTAAGATAATCATAGATTATAAGAATTTCAAATATTTTATAATTATTTATAAGCTCACTGAATGACAGATGTGCTGATCTGAGCTACTAAGTTATTTTCATTTTATAATACACTATTACTCAAGTAGTCAGAACTTGATAATAGATACTCTTTTATAATAAAAGTAAGATATGTCTTCTGATACAGTAGATATCTGCTGAATGAACTGAAAGTATCAGTTTTTAAACTTGAAAATATTAGTTAATTTCAATAGAATAGTACACAGTATTATATATATCTCTCTGATCATAGTGCTTTCTCTATAAACTGTTATCAATATTTCAGTCTCTTCTACTTTCTTTGAACTTTTATTAAATGAACTGTAATATATAACAGTATAAGCTGATGAGCTTCTTTAAATACTTACTAATACAGTATATCAAGAATTACTCTGATTTTCTTCAGAACTATATGTAAGAACTGACATCTCAGAATATTTAATCAATGATAATAATATATTATAATTCTGTGAATAATACTGAATCTCTCAGTCTAAGTCTCTATGTATCTGAATAATATAAGAGATATATAACTTATAAATAACTAATCACTCAGATCATGAATAACTATATTAAATAATCTCTCAGAAATTCTACTGATCTGAGATATTAAATAGTATTAAATAATTTATCTGAAACTGTAACTACTGCTCTTCTATTACTTTATAAAAGAATTGTAGAAAAAAACTATTAAAACTGCTTAATATCTCTGACAAAATTTGATAAGATATTACTATCAATTTTACAGTTAATCTCTTTAAAAGTAAAGACTGCAAGAATGTTCTAGTAATCATTAATTAATTAAGTAAGAGTGTAATATTAGAACTCTGTAATAAGATGAATACTGAACAAGTTACTGAAGTCTTCTTATAAAGTTCATTCTACTGAATACACAGTCTACTGAAATCTATAGTATCTGACTAAAATTATTAATTTATAGATACTTTCTGAACAAGAATCTATTAAATTCTCAAGATTATATAATATCTATTAACTATTTATCACTCTGAAATAGATGATACATCAGAGTAAATAATTCAGACTATAAAGAATTATCTTTATAAGTTCTATAATTATTTATAAAATGACTAATATAATTTTCTTCTATATATAGAAGTTATTATTAATAATTCAAACATTGCTTTAACAGATGTAAGCTCATTCTTTCTTATATATAATTATTATATAAAAGTGTTAGATCTTCTGAAGATCATGCAGTTTATATTAAATTTTTATAGCTTAATTCAGATTATAGATAATATAGTAATAAAGCTCTGAAATACTCATAATTAAGCAGAGATCTTTATAATAAATATGAAATAAAATTAAGAAGATCAGACTAATGTCTGATAAGATTCTATTAAACAGTATAAAATAGAAAATTTTATATAACTAAATTTTAGAAATATATAAATTATATATCTGTCTTGTATACTAGACTACTATTATATAAAATATAAAGTGATAGAAGTTTTAGACAGTTATAACTACTATTTTAACACTCTGTCAGAGATTTATAATATCTTTTATATAAACTTATTTTATTATACTATTACTGATTTATTCTCTTCTTAACTGACTTCTGACTAACAGCTGTCAGAGATTATAGAAGAAGATAATAAACTTAAATAAAAAATTGAAGAGATATTTAATGAAAGATTTTACAGCTATAATTGATAATATTTTATAAAATAAGTTGATTATAACTGTCTAATCTGAATTTCAGACTCTGTGCTATTTAAAATAGCAGCTCTTAACTAATAAAAAATATGTGCTCATGACTCTACTGCTTAACTCTTATCTTTAGAAAAAGAAAACTAATATAGTAAACTATATCTGATTAATAGATCATTCTACTATACTTTACTGAGAGTATACACTTCATAGATTTCTGCTTTCAAGAGTTCTGATTCTTGATTAAAACTTTTATTGAAACTTCTATTCTTCTACTCTGAAACTCACTCAGAGCTTTATTTTATATGTATATAAATATTTACTTCTATTAAAATTCTTACATCTTTTCTTTTCCTTCTTCAATGTTTTCTACTTTGTTATATAAAACTTATATCATATGTCAATCTTTTCAGTATAGACTTATTACATTCTACTTTTTTAAGTATCTCTATCAGTTTATTCTGTTATAATCTATTTCTCTTTTTTAAATAGTGAAAGTCTTTTATATCTGATACTTTTATTTTATAGTATTTTAATCACTCTATCAGTGCTTTTTTCACATTTTTAGTAATAGTTTTTCTCTTCAGATAGCTGAAGTTTCAGACTGTATAATTTTCTTAATAATTACTATATTTAAACTTGTTTTTTTTTAGTATTTTAAAGCAGATTTTATCACTGTAATTTTTCTATATATAGTGACTATAGATTTTCTCTCTTTAATAGAAATAGATAATATATTTATATTACTGATAATTAAAGTATTAAATTATTTAAATTTCTCTGTGAAAAATCTCAGCTGTATAGTATTTATTATCTAGAATAATATCACTGTCTATTAAAGTATTAATCTAATATAATACTATTATATTAATAATTACACTTTTATAAAATCTCTATTATTTTATTATAATTTTATTTATTTTATAAATCAGTGCTCTGTACTGTAGAGTTGAATTCTATTTATATATATTTTTAACTATTTATTTCAGAGTATTTTAATTAATAATATTCAGTAATACACTCTTAATTAATACTGTGTATATTTTATACTTTATACACACTTTATTCTTTTATTTATATATTTAATTATTATTCACTGTTAATTCTATCTTGATATTCTAATTATCTATTATTAATATTATATTTTCACTGAGTATATATTTTATCATCACTATTATACTTTTTATTATATTTTTAATAATTTTATTTATCTATTTTATAATTACTTCAGAGATATACTCAGTTTCTGATATAATATTATAGTTACAGTATATAATTATTATCTCTTTTAATATTTTTATTAATATAATTTTAACTGAGAATTTCTTTTTAATAATAATTATTATTTATATCAGAGCTTCATTGAGCTTATTATATAAATTTTAATATATTAATATATTTATTATTTATTTCAGTTTTTTTAATAATTAATTATATAGCTCTGTCTTCACTCTCTTCATTATCTTTATTATCTTTTAAAGATACTTTTTTTCTTTTTTATTAATCTCTCTATCTCTCTTCTCTTCTCTAAGAATTTCAGTGAGTATATATATAGCTGTAGCTAGATTATCTATCTTTATATTCTATCTAGCAGAGTTTTTCTATTCTAATATATATTGAATTTTATATATATTATCTATTTTCATCTTCTTCATCACATCTTTCTCAGCTGATGTTATTCTTCTCTATATAGAGATATCTAGCACTCTCTTTCTTCTCTCATTCACACTTTTATCATTTTTTTGTATGAGGTTTTATTGTTCAAAGTGTTTTTATTAAATTTCAATAGTTTCTAACTACATATATCTATAATTGAATAATAATAATAATAATAATAATAATAATAATAATAATAATAATAATACAGTTATGTTGAAGATATTAATTTTTTTTACACAATTATCTTTTATAACAAGCTTATATAAAAGGTACAAGTTACTTTGTGAAGATAATAATGTTGTGATGAGACTTACTACTGATGATGAGAAATAAGCAAAGACAAGATTAGTGCATGATTTAAACTTTGATCCTGGGCGGAGCAGGGCGTGAGCAAATGATAGCAATTGACAGCAATCAATTGGCAGCTCTATATACCAGCCCCCCCTGGCCTTTCAACTCGGCGATGCTCAAGTCACAACACAGATTTCACAAGCTGTTTGCACGCAGTAACAGTGAGAAAAATGTATGCCTTTCTGCAATCAGATTGACCTATGATGCATGCAGTTATTCTTAAAAATAATAATAATTGAATTGAGGGGGAACGGCATGTTGAAGCGTGGTCAATTGACTTCAACTATTGGCTGGGGGTGGTGGAGCAGCTGATGCTAAGTCGTAACTAATAACTAGATGGGCCAGAAAGGAGGGGCAGAAACCTGAGGGCAAGTGACCTGATCACCGTATCAGTGTGATGTGTGATGTGTGATGTGTGATCCATAGCATTGACTGTTGCAAGCGCGGGGAGAGATGGCGGTTAGGCTATAGTTAGATAGGTTAGATAGGTTAGATAGAGGAGAGATAATAAAGATACAGAGTGAATAGATAACTATAGATTGAAGGTTGAAAACCTTGAAAAGATTCATCTGCCATCAATTCTTGCTTTTCACCATCTTGCCCTGCTGATACTCAAACTGTACTCAAACTGTAACTATTCAAAGTTGATATAATTAAAAGTCAAAATATCAACATTTCAAAAAAATAACTTTCTTTCTAATCATCACAGCAGTCATAAGCATAGAAATAGGCACGAAACCCAACTCTATAAACTATCTAGATAGTTAATTATATGAATCATTTTGAGTCATGAAACAGGCAACAATCTGAATCTGAATCACTCTCAAAGAAATAAATTCATTACTCCTCTTTAGTTCGTTATCTACCTCTTCTTCCGCTTCTTCCCCTTGAGCAAACAGCCATTAACAAAGCAACAATTATATGAATAAGAACTATGGTGACTTTGACTTTTCTTTTATATTTAATCTTTTTACCTGCAGGCTATATTTCTTCCCCTCTCTCTCTCTTCTTCTTCTTCTTCTTCTTCTTCTTCTTCTTCTTCTTCAACATTCTTCACATCTTCAATCTTCACAGCTACAATATCTATCACTTGATCATATACTTGTGAACATCACACTGCCTATATCAGCTGCTCTAGTTATTACTCTTATCTTTCAAATCAAACAAACTCTCTTAACACTGATCATACTACTACTGTCTTGAATACTATACATCTATTCATCTATTCATTTATCATCTATCTCTGTTGTATACCATCTCCTCTCACATCAGCCTTACTGCTGCTGACCGCACATCCATCGACATTATTAACTACTATTCCTATTATTATTATTATTAATCCGGCGTACTCCCGGTATTCAACCCTGGGGCACTATATCGATCGTACCCCTCCTATTAGCTAGGCAAATCCCCATAGCCTTGTCGATCCTCCAGACTCCATTATTAGCCACATACTCCGTGCAAACATACTCACACACCTGACATTGGCTGCCGCCTATTATTCGGATAGATTGGCAGCTTAACTCCGATTTTGGAGCCCTTTGATCGTTTACCAGGACTTTAATAAGTTATATAACCTTTTGTGGAGAGTTTCCGGGAAACAACTTGGATAAAGTCCGTCCACGGGTACGGATAGTTAATTAATAATTAACCTCCCAACCGTTCAATCCTATCCTATCCTTGCCACTCCGCCTGTCACCAGCCATCATCATCCGTCACCATACCAGTCACTAAGTCACCAGTCATTATCATCCAACCGTCCGCCTGACAAATCAGCCGCCGCCAAGATCCGCTGCAGCCACTTCCATTGACTTCCACCTGGAATTAACTTTGGAAGCCCAGAGTTTCTTGTCAGGGTTGGATCTGGTGGGTTCCAGAGTGTACCTAGGTCCTAGGTACAGTTACACAGTTAGTTAGTTAGTTAATTCGCAAAGTTGTTGGCTGGTTGGGTTGTTGTTGTTGTTGCGTATCCATTTGTTGGTCACTGGTCACCGTGGTCAGGCCGTCAAACTCAGCCCATTCTCTTGTCGCCTTCGCACGTTATTTCTTTTCTTTTCTTTTCTGCCTTGGGCCGGAGAGATAGAGTCATTCTTCATTCTTCATTCTTCTCTCTTCTCTCTTCTCTCTTCTCTTCTTCTTCTTCTTCTATTCCTTTCTTACTCTTCTTATCAATTCATCTTCATCTTTCATCCTCCTCCTTTTAATACTACACTTTGCTCACCCTTGCGACACACGCCTTCCCTTCTGTTTCCCTCACATTTCAATTCGGCCTATTTCGTCATCGCAATTCGCCTATCGCCATCCACAACTCAATCCACTCGCACCCACTCACACACGTATACAATCACCATGAATCGATTACCACCTGTATCCAGCTTAATGTCGCCGCCAGAGTCAAAGCCTCTCGACAGTTTTACTCAGTCCCTGTCACCGTGCACTTCTAAGCAGTCTTCATTCGATGAGAATAACACCCTTCCTCCCATCTCTTCCCATCGAAAACGCACCCAATCCGAGATGGATCTACCCTCGCCACCCGTCACCCCATACACAGGGAACAAGAAACAAAAGTCGAACGTCCACGATCAGATCGAGAATGATGCCTCTGCTATTTCGTCAAAAGATCCAGTCCTCTTTCCCCACAATGAGACCGACATCTTGCCTGATGAGCCACTCTTTGGCCCGCAATTGGCCCCCGTCGCTGAGCGCCTCGTCGACAAACACATGGCGAGCCAGCTGTTAAGGTTCCAAGACAAGAAGAACAAACCAACTCGCAGAGAATATATGTTTGCCTTGTCCTGCGTTCCCATCGTCGGAAGACAGTACAATCGGAATCCTGGTGCCTGGGCTATGAAGGAGAGAGAATTCTTGGACCGTCAACTTTCAGTGACCAAACGGGTTGGCCACGAAACTGCCACGAAGTTGAAAAAGATCGCTCCAGCGCCAGTAAAGCGGAGTCCAAACGGTGGCGCACGAGCCCCACGACCTCGGCCAAGACGCACCCCCAAGTCCACTCCTAGACAGCGAGTGTACGATTCTTTCGATGTCGCCACTTCAACACCAAAGCCTACTCGTGTTATCGGAACCAATCGCGATGATACCGATTACAGGTCTCTGCCTGACTACTGCCCTCCCATCGAAACTCTTCGCGGAAACACAAAGGGCTTGAAGGCAGACTGGAAGGGCCAGATGCTGGATCTTAGCAACGACCCAGATCGACACCAACTCGACCCCGCAGAAGTGGGTCTCGCCGCCACTCTTCGCCTTTCCTGCGCTACCTATCTCTGCAGCAAACGTCGCATCTTCGAAGCACGCCTCAACGCCCTCCGCATCGGCAAAGAATTCCGCAAGACTGATGCTCAGCAGGCTTGCAAAATCGATGTCAACAAGGCAAGCAAGTTGTGGACTGCCTACGAAAAAGTTGGCTGGTTCAAACCAGAGTACTTTCGACAGTATCTGTGATTCGCTTCGCCACCACCACATCCCCATCTCTTTCTGCTTGAAGTCGGTATCTAGGCCGAAATGGGACAACAAAAATTGAATTGAATTGAACCGCAGACAAATTATGCGAGATCGAATAGTTGGAACTCAAATTACCCCAGGCCTCCGCCATGCATGATGTGGGACTACCTTTGAACGTATATGAATACTCTTTTTTACGACTTGAATGTTTTCTATGTTTTCGTTTCGGATCTCTTATTATGCATCATGGCCTTTTGCAGATTATTTCTCTCTCTCGTTTCTCTCTTCTGGTATTGGGGTTTTCCCTTCTTTTGTTATCAAATACCCTGTCCGGGTTTATCATGCTGCCATTGTTGTGTGGGCTAGGGCATCAGCCGGTCTATGCCTTGTGCCTCATGGCATGGTTTTACTGCATTTGATGGTGATCTGGGTTGGGGGGCAATTATGGTCTTGGCTTTTTTGTTTTGTTTTGTTTCGCTTTGCTTTCTTATTATAGTTCTGATGATTTTTCCTTTTTCGTTTCCATGGGGCGCATTCTTTGACTCGCATTTACGGGAATATATTTTTTTTTGGAAGAAAACAGAGGTGGGGGCCAGGAGGGGAAGGGGAAGGGGAAGAAGGGGAAGGGTTGGTTCAGACACACACGGCTTTTTCCATGCGCATTTTACCATACGGCATTCCTTAACCTTTTTCTTTGTTTTCTTTGCTGGGTACATTGGAGTGGCGTTATTCATCATGTTGGGCGTTTTATTTTCGCCGCTGTTCTTTTTTTTTGTTTTTGTTTTTGTTTTTTTTTTTCTGCTTGGGTGGTTGGGAAACTGGATGGGGACACTCAGAATGATTGCAGACAGGTCCTTGGATTTTCATTTTCATTTTTTTCATTTTTCATTATTATTATGGTTTAATGGCGAGTATGAATTGATATGGTTCATAGCACTTTGAAATACCCAATACCCAATACCCCGATACTTCAATATGAATATCCAATATTATCATCAGATTCTTTCCTTAATATACTTCTCTAGAAATGGTATAATCTCTCGTATATATCTACGTTGACAGTTTCAGCCGTGCTTACTATTAATATCTTACTTACTTAACCTTCACCAACCTAGCCTAGCTACTCTTTCTTTGATCCAGTTTATGAGACAGCCCATACATAATTCTGAACGCGGGAAGGGTTGAAACCGTAGATCTTTTTTCATTTCTTTTTTCGCCCTTCCCGTGTAATACTGATTGCCCAATGGGTTAGTTATACTAACAAAAGAAAGAGTCTTTGCTTTGTTGGAATTGTAACATTTAAAGTTGGGTGATTTTCACTCAGCTAAATATAGATCCAGGCAACAGAAAAGTTATCCACAGCACAGCCATAAAGGAATTATGCCGACTTTTTTTTTGCCTCAGCAGAGAATCATTTTTTTCAATCATCGGAATAAACTGCCTTATGAAATAATAAAATCAATTGCATACTTTATATTCCGTACGGAGTACTGTATTGTATGTCTTGTTCTAGACTGTAGATGTAGATGTTGTACTGTACATTACTCTGTACGTAACTTAGCCCTGTTTTAGGTGGATGAATAAGCCATCAGCCTCCTTCCCGTGCGCAATCAATTCAATTCAGTCCTCCACGAACGACAAACGACGACAAACGACGACCTACGACGACCTCTAATCATCGCCACCACCACACACCAGGATTGCAATCTGATAAAAAGGACAAAAGATAAGGAGGAGGAACACTAAGATCTCAACTGACGCCTGACAAGTTCCGAGGTGGACTTGGTCAGCCCGCCCAACACCCCCAGACATTCTGCCCTCCCTAAATTCCTCCCTTTGAGCCGCTGGCCTCCGCTGCTGCCACCCTCTCCGCCATGGCCCCCTCGGAACCGGATTCTGTAGACGAACAGGATCCTCGCAATGCCGGGGATGAAAAGAAACAAAAGAGTCGGAGACCAGCAAGTGCGCATAATCCCTAAATCCCTAAATCCCTAAATCCCTGAATCCTCGAATCCCATAATTGCTTTCCCGCTACCTACTGGAGTATATGGAGATGTTGCAGGCAAACGTCCAGCTGACAAAATGATACTGCGGCGACTCTCCCAGACACGGCATTCCGGCAACAACGTTTGAAGGCTTGGCAGTGAGTACTTTTGCCTTCTCTCTTTCTTTGAGCTTCTGTCATTGAGGACTACGCTTTTGGGAGATCTTGAGACATTATATCGCTGACGCGGCTTTTCCGGCAGGCCTATCCTAACTCCGAAAACTGTTCTTCCGTTATTCTTCATTGTCGGAGTCATATTCGCCCCGATCGGAGGCCTACTGATATGGGCTAGTTCTACAGTACGCTATACATCCCTGTGTTCTTGTCTTGTTTTCGGAGGATTTGTCTACACCGGTGACCGATTGCTTACTGATGCGGATGTTGCGGAATAGGTACAAGAGCTGGCTATTGACTACACGAATTGCGCGTCTGAAGCTCCGCTTGGTGAAGCCCGGCCTATGGATCCGGGGAAGTACCACTCGTCATTCCGGTCCCGAGAGATTGATACGCCATCTTGGAAGCGTGAAGTAAACGTCACTAGAACTTTCCCAGGCGACGTACCCGTGGATACAACCGTATGCTCGCTGTACTTTGAGATCCCGAATGATCTCGCACCGTCGGTATTCCTCTATTACCGTCTCACTAACTTTTACCAAAACCACCGGCGATATGTTAAATCTTTGGACCTGGAACAGCTCAAGGGCAAAGCTCTCCCCAATAGCACGATAAACGGGAGCCCCTGTGACCCGCTCAGGATTGATCCCGAAACTAAGAAGGCGTATTACCCCTGTGGTCTCATTGCGAACTCTGTTTTCAATGACAGTTTCTCTTCCCCTGTCCTCCTTGGAACGTCGGACAACCCAGTGTACCAGATGACCAACAAGGGCATTTCGTGGAATAGCGACAAAGAATTATTCAGGAAGACTGAATACAAGCCGGATCAGATCTGGCCTCCTCCCAACTGGCGGAGGCGATATCCCGATGGCTACACCGATGAGAACCCTCCCCCGGATTTGCACGAGGACGAAGAACTCCAGGTGTGGATGAGAACCGCAGGCCTACCGACCTTCAGCAAACTGGCAAGAAGAAATGACCGTGATGTTATGAAGGCTGGGGATTATCGAATTGACATTGATGATTGTACGGCCTCTTAACTAAACCTCACCGCCGTTTTTCTACCTTTCTCTCCGCTTTCTTTCTTTCTTCCTCGCCATTTAGGCCTTTGCTAACAGACATTTTACTATTAGATTTCCCAGTCTACCGTTACGGAGGGACGAAGTCTATCGTGATATCTACAAATACCGTGATGGGTGGTAAAAACCCATTCATGGGAATTGCATACGTAGTCGTTGGTGGGATTTGCATTGTTCTCGGCGCCTTGTTCACCCTGGCACATCTAGTTAAGCCACGGTTCGTTCTCCCGCTCCCGCTTCCTCTCCCTATCCATTTTCATCTAATCTATCCGTAACCCCAACCTCTATCGAAATCGCGCTCTACTAACCCAGCCTACTTCTTGTTCAATCAGGAAACTCGGTGACCACACATATCTAACGTGGAATAACGAACAGCCAAGTACGGCCACCGCAACCGGCCGTGAAACGCGGTTCGGTGGCAGGTCTTGATTGATTGATTATAGAAAAATGATTTCCCCATTTTTTTTCCGTGTTATCAACGTTTTTTTTCCATTCCTATTCTGCTCATTGCAAGGGAGTGAATGTCACTACTAGTGATTGGGGATTTGGCGTTTATTTTATTTTATTTTCCGCTTAATGCATTGATTTCTCGTGTGTTTCCCCCCCCCCCCCTTGCCTCCCTTTCTACCATGTTCATTTTTTATTTTTTCTTATATTCCCCTTTGTTCTTTTTTTGGACAATAAATGAAAAGACTCCTTGCGTATCTTTTCTCCCCTTTCTTTTCTTAAATTTATGTATGTTTAGGCTAGTTGCTTGTATATCGTTTTATGTTTCTGGCGTTTTCTTTTACTTTTTCCTTTCTATTTTTTTGATAAGCAATTTTATGAGAAGGCTCTTCTATTTTATAAATTAATCCATTGGAGGCAACTAACAGCGTACCCAAGTGATTATAGCTGTGATGGCACTGTGTCTATTACGGCCTATTGGGACCCTTTTAAGGTAGTTAGCGGAATGGGAATATGGGTTTATTCTACATATACAGTTTGTAACAACTACATGGACAGACGGGGACGATTTCACCAAACCTCGCAAGGGGTGGGGTTTTTGGAGAGGGGTGCTTGGTTAACACCCTGGTCGGGCGAGCATGCTGACCCCAAAATATTCCAGAATAATATGTAATGCATGTACTGTACATGTACAATTTCCAGCATGAAGTGTTAACCAAGAATAAAAGCAAGCATCATGAAATGAAAGCATGAAGAATGAATTTAGTGCCAGCCTGTTGAAGAGCCTGTTGAAGAGCCTCGTTGAGAGCCCTACTGCGTAGCAGTAGTATACGTACACAAGTAGTATTGTTGCCCCTTTGCCCCTTTTCTTAAATAAATAAAAAACTCAATTAATGAAGAAAGTCATCAGATAATTTCCCTGGAAAGTAGAAGACCCTGGTGAAGAAGAAGAACCCGTTGGTTTTTTTCCGAGAAAAAGAAAATCCACCGCCAATTAATGACCTCAATGAAAACAAAAGTGGTTTCATTAAAAAAAGGGGCTAAAATTATGAACATCCACTGATCATATTTTTGTTCCCTCCATCCGCCTCCCAAATTACTTCCCAATGAGGATGTAAAAAAAGCTAAACACAACCTGAAATAATAATAATAATGAACAGATAGGAGAAATACAAGACACAACTTTCGGTTCTGGAAGGGCCGCTTTTGAAAACATGTTTCGCATAGTTTGTCCCACGCAATAAATATTCATAGACGGCTGCGGCCAAGTTAAAAAAAAACATTAATGGAAATGGAAATTTACCGTTTCCGCTTCGTCCCCTTGTCACCGTCATCGAGCCCGCCTTCGCGATCTTTCTTCTTCGCCTGCTTCTCAAGCTCATCCCAGTCTTCACCAGCGCTCTCGTCATCATCATCACCGCTAAACGCTTCGCTGGCCTCCGCACTAGCTTCGTCATCAAACTCACTCTCATCTTCAGAGCTCTCCTCAGAAGCTGCGAGTTCGGAGTCTGACATCTCGAACGCGGATTCCTCCTCCTCCTCCTCATCTTCTGAGTCGGAGTCCTGGGCCAAAAAGGACCAGCCGCCATCAACGAAGAAGCCGTGTGGATCACTGGTGACTGTCTTCATGATGGCACCCCAGTTGAGGTTGAGGGGACCCTCGGAGAAAGCAATATCGACTGAGTCAAGCCAGTCTTTGACACTCTCCAACGATTCAACGGGGATGGTGTTGATATGAACTGGTGGTCGATGGAAGTCTTTGAAAACAAAAACCATGTCGAAATTTTTGAGGCCGAACTAGTTTGTGTATGGCTTGTCAGTCTTGTGTAAAAATTCCAAGATTCTGAACGGGGAAAATAACAACATACCTGGACACGTTCTAAATGGGCAATCTCAATTTCACTCAACGTCACCACCAGGAACGGAGGTTCCGTCAATTGAACAATAGCATCCGTGGTCGGCTGAATCAGTACATTAGAGCGGTTGGGGACGCCGTTGAAACCGATTTCTCGAAACGGAACATCAACGTCAACCCCCTCGTCCCTGCCAGCATCGGAGATCTTCTCAGCGAATGCTTTGAATTCTCGGTCCAATGCAAGCCGACGGCGTCTTTCTTCCTGCTCAGCCTCAAACTCCTCTTCGTCTCCATAACGGTGCTTCCGTCTGCGATTTCCAGTTTCATCAAACTGCATTTCCGTAGCTTCCCGATAGAACTGGACGTCCTTGGTCTTCCGTTTACCGATCATGATAGGAGTTTTCAGGTGGACATGGATGATAACAATCATTTCGTGTGCACAGGGTTGGAAAAACAAGTGCTTAACGTTGCTGAAAAGAACATCAACATGCTCGCTACGCAATGGCGACTGATATCGGAGACCGTTCTGGTGAATTTCGACTTCGCCTGGTACTCTTTTGCCATCCAGCGGTGGTCGAAGATACACATCGGGAAGTTTCGCAGGCCGACGATCTGAATATATATTGTTAGTAAAATCCAAAAGCAAATAAATTGATACAAGGAGCTAATCATACTTCTAATTTCAACAAGTTTGTCCTGCTCAACTACGTCTTCCATCTCCTTCTTTTCTTGTTCGCGCCTGAGAGCATTTTTCCGAAGCTCAGTAATATCTTGCGCAACTTGCGCAAGTCGGTCGTTGTCTTTCGATCTCAGAGTCAAGTTCCTCACGAAGTGTGCGGACGGATCTTCAAACGGCTGGTCATCCTTCCTTCCTACACCTTGCCCGGGAGATAGGAAGTTGATGCGCAAGTATGCATACTCCCCTTCGTCACTTTTACTCGCGTTTTTGATGGTGTTGATGTGGAATGGAACGGGCCGGCCCATAACGGGAACGATCACGGTGGAGGCTTTGTGATCAACGTACACCGTCAAGTCTTTGACTCTAATGGGAAGCTGGTTGTCTCGCTTGTAGGATTCAAAGCGTTTAAACTTTTTCTGCGATGTCCCATTCTGATCGCCTGTGGTTCCAGCAAAACGTTCCAAGCCTTCTTTAAGCTTCTTTGCGGCCAATTCTTTTTGATGTTCACGTCGACGGGCTTCTGCGCCTTCGCTAACTTGCGTTGGTCGATCGGCTCTCAATTTAGTCTTCGTGATGTTTTTGCTTGCGATGGCACTGGACTTTGCAGCTTCGCTTTTGACCTTTGGTTTCTGTGTTTCTTCTTCGTCACCGAAATAGAATGAGACTGAGTCCATGTCAACTCCCGCATCCTTCGTAAATATATGGGGACCGCTTTCGCCAACACGAACGGTATCTGTGATAACCATGGAATATGTTGCATTCTTCTTGTCCTTCGGGTCCGGGTCTTGAATATCGGTAAAACCAATCATGACACAGAGGGTCATTCCGCTCTTAAGGACTTTGTTGTTTTTGCTGTTAAGAATCATATTGGAATCTCGCAATTCTATTCCGATTCCCGCGCCAATATTCTTAAGGAAATGCTTCTCCAACTCCGGTTTCTTGGCCTTTATCATTCCGAGCGCCTTATTGTACAAGTCCTTAGCCACAGCCCCATCGCGGACATCTTTCATGACAGCATCGTGAATGCTTAACAAGAAAGCGTAATTGGTCTCTTGGGATTTGCTAGGGTCGACTAAAAACGTCCGAGCGATTACGGAGCTGTAAGTCTTGTAGCGGATACCAAATCCAGCGATGATAATACCGGTATGAAGGTTGTTGGAGTCAGGAACGGCAGTGAACCGAAGATCGTAGTTTCCACCACTTTGGATAACAGGGCCATACGCCCAGTCGATTTGCTGCGGATCAAACTCGGAGGGTAGTTTAGCAAGCTTCTTGAAGAATTTGCCATCATCGATTTTCGCGTCCACTTTAGATGCTAGCGCCCTATGAGTTATCTTCTTCTCTTCGTCGAGAAGCTGGGACATTTCATCCACAAAGTATTCCGACATGAGCCCACTGCAAGCACGAGAGGCATTTCGCATCGAGATCTAAGAATCTAGTCAGGACGTGTTCACCGTAAAGATGCGGAGATGGCGCTGCTTACCAGCTCTTCTGGGCCCTTAACAGCGAAGGCAACGGATGACAATGCAGGAGCAATATCAACCTCCTCTACCTCTTTCGATATTTCGCCAAACACCCGTTTCCACTCCTCTGCGAATGGACCAGAGGACGTATCCTTGGGCAAGGTACCCACTTTATTCTGTAGATTTACGTAGGTTAGGTCTGATCAGTTGGGTATAGAGTAGAAGACGACCTACCCCGGCGCTTTTTATGACATCCAGACATTTCTCGAAAACCTTCGCTTTCTGTTCAGCGTCTTTTGTGGTGACAAGGATTTCAACTGGAATCTTTCCGCCCTTTAGATGTTCGAGATGTTTCGCTATCATAAACGCAGGTTAGCATTCCAGTCATTGGCCGTATATAGGAGGAGTTGAAGGCATTGTTCGAGTGTTACCTTTTTTTGCGGTTGTTACGACATACATCGCCTCGGTTGTGAAAACGAAGAGAGTCGCAGGGAACTCATAACCAAGCAGCCAGAACTAGACAATATAATAAAATTGGTTATTGAGGTCAGAAATGAGACCACCAGTACCAACAATATGCGGCATCACTTACGTGCATAGCATTGTTCTTTTGGAAGGAATTCGCCTCCTCTGTTTTGCCCATAAGGATCACAATGGACCCGGCGCCACCAAACACAGGATTTGACGATCGTTTGTCTGCTCTCCATGCTGAATAGAAAGTAGAGAGGCGATTGAAAAACGTCGCCTTGTCGATTTTTATCTCTTCCGCCATTTTTGGGCAAAAAGCCTTCTAAGGCTAGAAGACTGCTTAGAGGTTATAAAGGAAGGCGGGTGAGTTTCAGGAGGTAGGAAATTATTGAACTACCATATGGAAAAGAGCAGAGCAACAAAATCGTAAATGAGGAACGAACACTCTGGAAACTCCCGACAACGAGACTGGAGATATCAGAGTGAGGTTGAATGAGGTTGAGTGAGGTTGAGTGAAGCTGAAGATAGACAGAAGAAATACTAAGCTGGCTTGACGTGAAGGAACGCGTTCGAGCGTTTAGCTGAATTGGGTTTAGTGCGACTCTGACTTAAATGGAATGTTTGCTTTGTTTGCACTCGGCGTTTTTTTCCCGCGCTTTCAACATCGGCGGAAAGGCTGAACAAGAAACATCTCCCCATGACTATTAATTATTATCATTTTATATCTCTGATATTACATCTGCTGGTCTTTTGACCTATTCATAGCTTTATTCATTCGTTAATACCCCCTCTCTCGTTATCTCTTTGCGATCATGATACTGTTTATTTCCACAGAAACGCCACGTTCCTGGTGTCAATAATTCATCAAATCTGATATATATATATATATTGTGCCTCGAGTGAAACCACCCTATGGAGCCTTCGTCCGCAATTATCTCCGTCGCAAAACCATGTCCATCGCTTCTGGTGACCCCCCTAATACCAGTTTTGATGGAATCCCCTCGATCGACCCAGATTCTTCAGAGGATACGGCACGCCGGAAACCTCGAACAAATGCCGCAACAGGCGCATCGGCTGCGGGTGTTCGCGCCCTGAGCGCGCAGGCTGTGGCCTTTTATTTCAGAGCCCCCGCCAAAGCATTCTTTCGCACACGAGTAGAGTAGGTGTTCTGCTTTGTATTTATTTTGTCTATATGATTGTATGTGTTGTACTTAGGATTGTCGTTGACGATAATTTTCCATAGCTATATGGTACGAAATTCTCTTAATTAGCTACCTAGTACCCCGTCCTTAGATTTTGCCTACACCGATCAGAGTCACAGCCAGACTAATTGATAGATGGATAACCTCAGGCTCTAGCCAAAGCTATTAACCCGCGAGTCGCAGCGGGCGGTTGGTCATGGCATACGACGACCCCTGGACTCCTCGCCCACGCTGTCCGCACGTATGGCTGGCGTTTCATTCCGGACCAAGTCCTCCCGCCGCTCATGGCAAATGTTGTGTTGGTTACCACGTCTCACTTTTCATAACATCTTATTCATCTTATTTTTTACCAGTCAATTGGTTCACTGTTGGATATGTATCTTAACTAACTCATTGGGTTTATTCTTTGCGTCAGGGTTGGGGCTGTTCTATATACTTCTTATCTCCAAATATTAAGCGGACTTCACGAGCCCACCTTACAAGCGACCAAGCGCATTTACCCGCCTCCAGCCCCTAGCTTGACGTTCACGGCCGGTTTCGCTGCGGGCGGAATACAGTCCATAATCGCAGCTCCATTGGACGCGCTCCAGGTCCGATTTAGTACCAACGACATGATAAAGGGTCAGTACAGGAACGTATGGCAGTATGGGAAACACAAGCTCCATGAAATAGGCATCCGGGGCATCTTCTCCGGCTGGGGTCTGTCATTCCTAAAGGACTCCTTCGGCTCTGCTCTCTTCTTCGGCATGTTCGAAACGATCAAGGCTCAGGGATACTATACCTTTGTCAGGTATTATTACGGCTCCCTTCAGCCACACCTAGTCGAGAAACTGTCCGTGTCAACAGCAGGCACTTCATCTGGTGATATCCCCTCGATCCGGCCGCACTATGCACTAGAACCATGTTTCCTCATGCTCGCTGGCCTTACGGCATCCGTGGCGCAGCAGTTGGTGCAGCATCCTCTCACCCTGGTGCAGGCTGTCTACTACGAAAGGCTGGAGCACATCGACCTGATGGCCAAGTTGGATCATTCGGGAAGGAAGATGATGAAGCACCACTATGAAGCGTACTTGGAGCTGTTCAGGCGGTGTCAGAGGCGGGCGTTACGTGCGGGTGGCTGGCGTCCGTGGCTTTTCAGAGGATTCTTCATGAACGCGGTTCGCCAGGTGCCAAGCACTAGTGCCGGTCTTGTGATATTTGAGCTGGTGCGGCGTAAATATGGAGTCGATGCGGAGGTGGTACATATTCAGCAGGACGGGTATGATATCATTTTGACATGATTATCGTTCTGCGGGGTTGAATCACCTTTCTTTTTTTGATTTTTTGATTTTGAATTTTGAATTTTAATTTTTTGGGCGATGAACATTTTGCGGGGTTTTTGGTTTATGCTGTATACCACCAATATATTATTGTTTTTTTTCTTTTTTTTTCCTTTTTTTTTTTGCGTCTTGATTTTGTTGTGATCTAGATTTAAGAACTTTATTAGACAATAACGACCAGATGATAATGAATATATACATACCCATTGCTCAGGTTCATACCTAACTAGGTACCTAGGTAGTTCAGCTGCAGCATATGTGTGTTCGACCAAGAAAAGTGACGTATTGTCTACCCCCTTGGCCCAGTCAGCCATCATCTGACAAGCAACGGGTTGACACCATCACCATCACCATCACACCACGCACAGTGGCGTTCCTCGATCTGAAGAGTCAACAGCTGATGGACGACGCAGGGGTTAATACCGCCAACGATAACCAGCAACAAGTTACAACCGAATCTCTCAATGTTCATAGCCTATTTTACTATAATAGGATTAGTATCTACCTACAGGCTATAGGCGCTACCTATGGTCTTGTCAACCTGCTGCATATTTCAGCATGGGGAAAACGCTGCTTAGGGCCCTTCAAAACTCTCAATCCCACTTTTCCCCCACAGATCGCCCAGAGCCAAGGGACTCCACAGCAGGCATTCTGGTGAATCAGACAGAGAGCTTTGAAGAAAAGGAACCAACGCTATGTTTACCTATATTTTGGGACTCTGACGTTAAATCTGTCGCTTGAAACTGCGACACTTCGGTATGTATAATGCATGGCGCTATCACTGCTTGTTTACAGCGGAGAGGGCAAATCTGACAACTAATTGAAGAATACCTGTTGTTTGTATGATGTCATGGCGTGTTTCTTTTCTTTGGTTCATAGATATGAGAATAGTATTTTGCTCCGTATGTTCCCGTTAGATGTGGGGGAGGAGTTTAGATCTATCTCTCAAAGTATGTGTCATATCTCACGGAGAGAGAAAGAGGAGAATATATGGGGTGACTAGAGAACGGAGCGCAGCATTGCAGCATTATTACTGAAGAGACAGATTTTCTCCACAAAATAAAATGTGTTTAGTGGCAGTATGGGGAAGAAAGTTCATGTTCTATTTTCTCAGTCCGATAATAATGTAAAGAAAGAGTCTTGCATGCCTAATAAAAAATATAATTCTATCGTCTGCAATATATATGTAATGTATGTACGTGTACATTACACATGAATATTCCTCAAATTTGATTGATATTTGAACAAACAAAATGCTGTTGGTACTTAACTACTTATTTAACTACTACTTGAGATGGCTGGCCTGACTGATCTTGGCAGCCTTGCCTCCTGAGAGCTGTAACGCGTAACAACAAATTTAATTACACGCTCAATCAATCAAATCTGCCTTTGAATCGGTCTTGGCTTTGGTATATTTCCTCTATCAAATTATTGCGGTCAAAAGCAGTGAAATTTCAAAGGAAGGGCAGAATTTGATTGATTTTTAATTCTCGGAATAAATAGAGGAACACGCGATTTTTTTCCTCTTTCTAGAATATATTTAGCCGAATAGTTCCAACGTTAACTCAGTTACAAGAACAAGGCCCTTACCCTACATAGGGCAGAAATACCCAGAAATACCACATGAATACCACAGGAACTGCGTCATCTTAACAAGAACGAGATCGGGATAAATACTTGTAAGTCAGGTACCGCTGCTGCTACTGTTTGCAGCGCATATACAAATCCACCAAGTACCCGCCCTGCGACCGTTTTACATTACAGTACAGTACAGAGAGATATAATATTTCAACATCAAAAGATCACCGACATCCATCCATACAGCAGCCTATACAACCCACAGCCTACAACCAACCACTTTCACTTCCACTTCCACTACGGCCAAACTAACCACGCATCTCAAGTTCCGCTAATCCAACTACAACCTGGGAGCTTTCGATGCCCCGTCTGTCCATTCTTTCTCGTCAGATGTCAGGCTTCCCTTCTCCTCCTTGGCTGACCCCGTAACCAACAACGCAGTCCCATCTCTGCGGAACTCCTGATCTCGATCACACACACAATCCGACCCCCGTTTGAGAATCACACATCATCCACACCCTCTCCTCCTCCTCTCCTCTCCCTCCTCTCCCTCTACGATTTCCTCCGTAGGGCTGCTCCGGCCAGCCCTCACCTCCCACCGTCACCATTTCTTCCTCAACACCCCCCAGACTCTCCACCGCAATTCCCCTCCGGTCCCTTTCTCCTTACTCCCGGCCCTCGCCTGATCCGCCTTCCGCGCTGCTAGACTCCTCGCGCGAGAAAGAGGGCAACCGGCGGCTTTCGTCCTCCTCTCTCCCTTCAACCCCGTCCTCCGATTCAGACTCCGATTCAGACTTCTCCGTCTGGTCCGATACTGGTGACCTCGCGGAACAACTAGCCAACGAGGAAGATCCTCTTCAGATCCATCTCCGTCGTTCTCTCGAGCATTCCGCGTTTGGGCGAAGTGGCTTCCGCTCTCGTGGGAAACGTTCAAAACGGGTGCACTACCCGGCTGATGAGCACACTCCCGGCTCCCACCACCATCACCACCACCACCACGGCCACGGCGACGGCCACGGCGACGGTCATAGTGACAGTGGCCTGTTAAAGGAGATCCGTATCCCAACGCCTGCTCCTCGCACTGTCTCGAGAGTGGAAAGAATATTAGTCGCCGTCATGTCACCCGGGAACACGCGAAAGGCCAAAAGCCATGGCATGGTGGGCAAGCAACTACTGTATGTACCTTCGTTATGTTTCTCTATGTATGTATTCCTATCATAGGACAATTAGATGACTAACGCTTGAGTGCTCTCTAGATATTTCACCAGTGTCTTTGTGTCATTGGGTGTTTTTCTTTTTGGATATGATCAAGGAGTTATGTCAGGTATTATCACGTATGTACACCATCTTATCCATCGGATAGCTAGCAGGAAATATTTTGGGTTGCAAAACGGAATCTTACTGTTCTTTTAGGGGTCCCGATTTCAAAGACTACTTTAACCAACCGACGATGGCGGAGATCGGTACCATGGTTGCCATTTTAGAGATCGGAGCGTTCATTTCATCGCTGCTGGTTGGGAAGATTGGTGATATCATCGGTAGAACGCGCACTATTCTGTACGGATCCATGGTGTTTTTCATTGGAGGTGCATTCCAAACATGCGCTACGGGAATTCCTATGATGCTTGTCGGTCGTATCATCGCCGGTTTAGGCGTGGGTGCCTTATCTACCATCGTGCCTGTTTATCAGTCTGAAATATCCCCTCCCCATAATCGAGGCAAGTTGGCCTGTATAGAGTTTACTGGGAACATTTGTGGATATGCAGCCAGTGTTTGGGTAGACTACTTTTGCAGCTATATCCCAAACAACTGGGCTTGGCGGTTACCTCTTATGGGCCAATGCTTTATGGGTGCTCTTCTGGGCTTTGGTAGTCTTATTATTTGCGAATCTCCTCGGTGAGTTCCCGGGCTCTCTACGTGTCCGTAACAAAACCAGTCACTGACATTGTAAAATATAAAAAATAGATGGCTGCTGGATACCGATCGCGATGAAGAAGGGATGATTGTCATCGCCAACCTATACGGCGAGGGTGACATTCACAATGACAAAGCCCGCCAAGAATACCGTGATATCAAAATGGGAGTCCTGATTCAGAGACAAGAGGGCGAGCGGACCTATAGCTTCATGTTTCGCCGCTACGGCAAACGAGTTTTTATCGCCATGTCTGCCCAAGCATTTGCTCAGCTCAACGGCATTAACGTCATTTCATATTATGCCCCGTTGGTCTTTGAATCTGCTGGCATGATGGGACGCAAGGCACTTCTCATGACCGGTATCAATTCGCTCACCTACCTGGCATCGACTGTTCCACCCTGGTACCTTGTAGACCGCTGGGGCCGACGACCAATCCTACTCTCTGGCGCCGTGGCGATGCTTATATCCCTATCTTTTATCTCCTACTGGCTCTATCTCGATATCAAATTGACCCCAATCCTCACTGTTGTTTTCGTCATGATATACAACGCTGCGTTTGGTGCTTCATGGGGTCCGATCCCATGGCTTTATCCACCAGAAATCCTACCACTCAGCATTCGAGCGAAAGGAGCAAGTTTGAGTACTGCCTCCAACTGGGCGTTTAATTGGCTAGTCGGAGAAATGACCCCTGTTCTGCAAGAAACTATCAAATGGCGCCTTTATTTGATGCATGCTTTCTTTTGCGCCTGCAGTTTTGTTCTAGGTAAGCACTGACTTCATTATTACTACCCCGTAGCTATATATACCTACACGCCTACTTCCCGTACTAACTCCCTAATTCCTAGTATATTTCGTCTACCCCGAAACCAGCGGTATCCGCCTCGAAGACATGGACGCAATTTTCGGTGATGGAACCAATGCTCCAACACCAGCTACACCCGCAGAACGCGACGCTCTGATGGGCATCGGATCACCAGTCCCCTCCCTTGACATTCGGAGGTCAAATGAAGGCTATCCTAGCGCCGAATATGCGATCCCGGGACTAGACATCAACCCGCCTGAGTCGAGTAATAATAATAAGAATAAGAATAAGAATAATAAGCCAGATCGACCTGGTACCACTGGCACGGTAGAACGATCTGACCGTCGTGAAGGAATTGGGGCGTGGTTATCCAGTATGGTTGGGCGGGGGCGGAACTCCGACAACAAGGGTGACCAGGGTCGATATAGTCGACTTGACCAGGATGAGGAGGGTTAGAGAGAGAGATGATACCTTGCGAAGAGAAGAACATGAAATTTAAAATAAAAAAATTACAGAAGTGCGTAACTGCAAAGTGAAGGATGGTAACTTTGGCTGGACTGTGGTGGAAGGAGAGAGTACAGAAAAAAAACCTACAAGCATCATGCTCACAACAACTCCGGCTATCTCGTTTCCTGATCCAGCGGGTTCTACAATGTTTTCTTTCTTTGGTCTGTTTTTTGATACTACCCCGCATCGGTTTACTTTTGATTGGGATCTTTTCTTCTTTTTTTTTTGCTTTCTAGATCTTTGGTGTTTATACAGTGTTTCTCTCCTGAGATTTCTCGGTTTCATCTCTGCCTGGAGGAGCCAGGAAGCCACATCAATGTAGACCCCTTTCTCTCCCCCATCGTTTCCTTTTCTTTTTTATATATTTCCCCTTTACACTTTTTTCTCCCTCGTCTTTTTCGTCCTGGGGGGTTCAATTCTCCAATTTTCTCCTATATTTTCCCCCTGTTCTATCTCGATCGATGTTTTTATTTTTGGTTACAGGTGAGCTTTATTATATATATTGCTGTAATATTTCCCCCTTCATTTTATTCTATTTTCCAATTTTCATATCTTTGTCTGTCTGTCTGTCTGTCCGTCTGACTGAGAGTAGATGCTACATAGCCGGTTCCTATATATGGGGGAAACATAAACTGTTATTCTTTATTTTGTTTTCTTATTACATTTCATATTAGTTTTAGACGGTCACATGTGTGTGTTGTTTTTTTATTATTTTATTTTATACATGACTAAATAGGGGGTTGACATAACATCAGGGGCCCCAGGGGCCGGTTTACTATACTTTCTATATGCATTATTGCACTATTTTTGAGGGACTGGAAACTTATAGCATGGAATTGAAACTGATTGGCACATCATTCGAATGCTTTTTCTTTGTATGTATATAGATATATATATAGATATCATCATCATCATCATCTTCTTCTATTCGGCTTCGAGAAACAAACACAGTTCCCGATCACCTGACAATCTCCCAAATCCCGGTCTGGACCCGCGTTGATGTGTATCAGAAACAGGGTTCTCGGTATCTGTAATACAATACCCAATACCACCCAACACCCGAACACGGCGCAAAAAGCAGCCAAAGAGGACAGCACAGCAGGCACAATACAGCGGCCATACAGTACGGACCTTATCTGTTTACAGCCTCCGAAACAAGCCTCAACTACCAACAACCAACCACCATCCAAAACTCTCGACCTCCGCGAGACATTTCTAATCTCTCTCTTTTTTTAACTACCTGCGTACCCTGGACCTCCTGAAGGGTTACGTCTTTTGTTTTCTTTTCTACTTTCTATTCTTCTTCTTCTTCTTCTCCTTCTTCTTCTCCTATTTCTTCTTCTTCACCTTCACCCTCTAATTCCTCTTCTCCCCTTTCACCCCCTCCCCGTTGGTCTTCTTTGCTCTGGGCAATTCTATCCAATCCATCTTCTCCCCAGACCTCATTTTTCCCATTTTCCCTCGTTTCTTCGTTGTACAGTAGTTAGTTTATTCCGTCATTCTTTGATCTTTTTTATTTTATCTTTACTACAAAATTTATTTGAAAACGACGGGTTACTTTCGCTCATATTTCCCTCCCTCCCCTCCGAAAGACTCCAGTCTTCTGAGCTGCTTGTTGCTGGAGAGCGGCCAGGTAGATATCTATTTCTATCACGCCACGTTGAATCTTCTGATGGATATTATTGTTGTCCATCTTTGCTTTGACTAGCCCCGTTGCGTTTCCAATTGTGTACCTCCTACTACGGGTTCCGGGACTTCTTCGAATACCTCCTGACTCCTGATTCAAATCTCCCTTCCTCCGCTTCCTCCTCCTCCTCCCCCTCCTCCTCCCTCTCATCAATCTTCTCCATTCTCCGCCCGTCATGGCGGCCTATGAGACTGCCTCGGCCACTGGCACTTCACAGAATCCCGATCTACGTCGAAGAAATATCCCCGGTTTGGAGAAAGATGGCAGTGGGGTGAAAAGAAACATTCCTCTTGAAGTCGACGGGAAGAAGAAGAAGGCACCACGCAAGGTATTTCTTCTATTTCTATTATATATATCACGCATAACTTTTTTGAGATGCGACTGCAATTATCTCTCTCCAATTGCCCTTAAGTTATGTGTCATTTAATTAACTCCTTTGTCTCTCTCGATCATAGTCTACGTTCCTCGATGTACTGGACGAGTGGGAGTTTATTATTGCTCCTCTGATATTCACCGCATTCTCCTTCTTCACGCGAATGTGGCGTATCGGTATATCGGATATCGTAACCTGGGATGAGGCTCAGTAAGTTGTCTAGGAGCCCCAATTGGTTGCTGGAGGAAGGGGAATGTAACAACGACATGGGGTCCGCTGTCGATCCTACTGCTAACCACCGCATAAACCCTAATAGTTTCGGCAAGTTCGGCTCCCATTACTTGAAGCGGGAGTTCTATTTCGATGTCCATCCGCCGCTGGGGAAAATGCTGGTGGGACTATCAGGATACCTTGCGGGCTACAATGGCTCGTTTGAGTTCAAATCCGGAGAAAAATACCCCCCGGAGCTTAACTATACCTTCATGCGTTTGTTCAATTCCGTCTTCGGAGCTGTCTGCGTACCCCTAGCCTACTATACCGCTCGCGAACTGAATTTTCGTCGTCCGGCTGTCTGGTTGATCACTTTGATGGTTCTGTGCGAGAACTCTTATGCGACCATCTCGAGATTCATTCTACTTGATTCTATGCTGCTATGTTTCACATTCACGACTACCCTGTGCTGGGCTCGATTCCACCGGCTGCAAAATAAAAGTTTCTCGCTGGAATGGTTCACTTGGCTCATACTGACCGGGCTGAGCATTGGTTGTGTCTGTAGCGTGAAATGGGTGGGATTCTTCATCACTGCATTGGTTGGACTCTATACTGCTGAGGATCTGTGGAATAAGTTTGGTGATCTGAAAATGCCCAAGGTAGGGATCGGAACCATTCAAGTTACTTTTGTAACTTTTATTTGCGGATGGAAAATATAACTAATATGCTTATAAACAGGTTGTTCTTGCAGAGCATCTTGTCGCTAGAGTAGTGGGATTGATTGTCATCCCTCTCCTCGTCTACATGTTTTCGTTCTACTTGCATTTCCTTATCCTCGAAAACTCTGGGCCCGGCGATGCACAGATGAGCTCTCTTTTCCAGGCCAACCTGAAGGGCACAAACGTTGGAAAGGACAGCCCACTCGAGATTGCTCTGGGATCAAAAGCTACTCTGAAAAATATGGGATACGGCGGCGGTCTCCTCCACTCACACGTCCAAACGTACCCGGAAGGATCAACTCAGCAGCAAGTTACTTGCTACCATCACAAGGACTCTAACAATGACTGGTTTTTCTATCCGAATCGCCAGGAACCCGAATTCGACCCGGAAGCTCCCCTGAGATTTGTCGCCGACAATGATGTCATCAGGCTCATTCATGCTCAAACAGGACGCAATCTACATTCGCACGCCGTGGCTGCGCCGGTAACCAAAAGCAACTACGAAGTATCTTGTTATGGAAATACGACGGTAGGAGATGAAAAGGATCACTGGCGAGTCGAGGTGGTTAGCGACGTCGCATCTAGGGATAGGTCGAAGATTCGGACTTTGACCACTGCCTTCCGTCTCCGGCATGCTGTGCTTGGCTGTTACCTTCGCGCCGGCAATGTCAATCTCCCGCAATGGGGGTTCAAGCAGATTGAAACCACCTGCGCCAAGAAAAATGACCCTCGAGACGTTTATACTCATTGGAATGTTGAGAGTCATGTTAACGAGAAACGTAAGCTATTTACCATCCTTTTTGCTCGAAGAGCCAATTGTTAATACATATTTCTAGTACCACGTGGCGACCCCGGTTCCTATAAATCCCCCTTCCTAAAAGATTTCATCCACCTCAACGTCGCAATGATGACGTCAAACAACGCCCTCGTCCCCGACCCAGACAAACAAGACGACCTCGCTTCGCAATTCTGGCAATGGCCAATCCTCCACGTCGGTCTCCGCATGTGTTCTTGGGACGACAGCATCGTCAAATACTTCCTCCTCGGCAACCCCTTCGTCTACTGGGGCGGCACCGCCAGCCTCGGCATCCTCAGCGTGATCCTCGTCTGGTACCTCATCCGCTGGCAGCGCGGCTACGATGAACTCAGCCTCGCCGACATGGACCACATCTATTACTCCGGTCTGTACCCGGCGATGGGCTGGTTCCTGCATTACTTCCCCTTCGTCGCGATGGCGCGCGTAACCTACGTGCACCATTATTACCCCGCGCTATATTTCACGATATTATCCCTGGGTTTCTGCATGAATTGGTTAACGCAGAAACTGCCCCGTGTGGCCGAGTGGGCGGTTTACACAGTTCTTTATGCGGTTGTTATTGGGCTATTTGTACTGTTCCGCGATATTGTCTTTGGGATGGAAGGTTCGAGCTCGAAATGGGCGCATCTGGCTTGGTTTAGTTCGTGGCGGATTGCGTAGGCTTTGAGAGTTTGGCAGGGAAAGAGAGAAGAGAGACAAGTGGTGAAAAGAGAAAATGTATTGTTATCGTACGTGCTAATTGTTGTGGTTATCTTTTTTTTATTTTAATTTCTTTTGTGTCTTATGTTAAAGTTCTGAATGGCACGAAAAAAAATGAGAAAAAAAGAAAAATCTTTAGAGGAGAGGGGTTTAATATGTTTCGAAATACTATTTCCTTTTTCAAAAATTTTTTTTCATTCGGTGTGTATGTTTTTTTGGTTTTATTTATTTCCTTGATAGCAGTAAGTGCAGAACGAGATGCTTACATATTCGATTAAATGTGGTTCTCTGTTGATAGTTATGCAACTGAGGGAATTAAAAAAACGGAAAGGGGGAGAAGTCTATATCATGGATTATGGCAGAGAGCATTTCCACACCCAATGAAAGGGGGGAACAAAAAAGTAGTTGTAGTAGTAGACGATTTTCCACTGGGGCCTTTCTCAGCGCCCTACGACGAGACAGAACGCCGTAATACAACAACAGTAATAAGTAGATTGAGGGTGTGGTTTACGGGGGGGAGGGGGGGGAATGCTATATAAGAAATAAATAAAAGTATCCCTCTCCTATTAAAATACCTTAAATATGCATGCAGCCATGCTGTGAGAAAGACCAGGAAAAGCAAAAGGGAGGAAGGACAAAATATCAAAACCAGTTATGATGCAAATAATATAACGCAGAGAGGAGTAGAAAGCCATGCAACAGCGGTAAATAAAAATAAGCAAAGTGGTGGTATAACATAGTCCTTTGACCTGGAAATATTTCTTGGAAGACAATAGAGAGAGCCTTCAAAGCAGCGAGTTAAAATAATAATAATAGAAATATGGTAAAAAGCAAAACGAGAAAAATCAACAACACCCACCCCCACCTCTCTCCATCGCATCCTTAACCCCCAGTGTAACAGTCCTCTGCATACGGCCCGCACCACCACCCGCGCCCCCCGTAGCTCCAAACCCCTTAACGCCACTCCGCCGGTCGTTCAAGTCATACCTCCCCGCCTCGATGTTCCGGTATATCCGCTCCGCAACCTCCAGAAACGCCCTCTCAACACCCTCTCCAGACTTTGCACTCGTCTCCACGTACCGCGATACATGATTCGCCCGACACCAGGCCTCCGCTTCCTCTCTTGTAACTATAGCTTCTTTAGACTGCTTACCACCGTCGTCGACGCCATTACTTCTTTCTAGATAAGTAGCAGCGAGATCACTCTTATTGCCGACGAGGATGACAACGATACCTTCCTCGGCGATCTGGCGCAGGTCATGCAGCCATTGCGTCAGGGAGGCGAAGGTGGAGGGTCGTGTGATGTCGAACACTAGGAGGGCACCGGAGGCGCCGCGGAAGTAGGAGCGAGTGATGGATTTGTAGGTTTCTTGACCAGCGGTGTCCCAGAGGGAGAGTTTCATGCGTTTTTGGACGGGCGGGGATTGTTGTTTGCGGGGAGGGGAGGGGAGGCCGGATGGCGGTTGTGGTGGTTGTTGTTGTTGTTGATGGGGGTGTTTTCGTTTTGTGGGATCGTTTCCGTTCATTAATGTCGTGGAATCATGGGGATTAGACGCATCGGTAGTTGTGGTTGTTGGTGAGGGGGGAATAGCTGGTGAAGTTGATGGGGATGGGGGACGGTCAAAGTCTATGCCCAGGGCATCTGAGGCGGGGGGCCCAACGGGGACGATGCGGGAGCCGAATTCGACGCCGATTGTTACATCGTGGGATAAGGAGAAGCGGCCTTCACAGAGGCGGATGGTGAGCTGTACATAAAAGAGAGTTAGTTGGATGTGGTTATATATGTATATATATATATACCTAGGTACCTAGATATATAGATTGGAGGAGACGAGACAGCTATAGGGAAGGGGGTAGCACACGCTGGATTTACCGGTGCCGGAATCACCAATACAAACCAGCTTTGCGATGTAATCCCATGGCTGTGACATGAACGCAACTGGGCCGAGAGAGGAGGCAGTTATATTATCCCGAAAGAACGGTTAAAACGGTGGTTGTTGGAACGGCGGCCGGAGCTACGGTGGTTCGTTTTATATAGCCGGGCAATGGAAGTAGCTGTAGTCCGTAGTTATAAAAGCAACACAGCTTGAAATGAGCGCAGCGGAGATGTGTAGAGATGTGGTGACAGAGTGAGATAGAGGAATTGAAACGGTAGAGTTTTTATCATATGGAGGATGCGAAGAGAGAGAGAGAGAGAGAGAGAGAGCTGTGAGATAGAAGCTCTGATGAGGGAGGTTGAGGATGATGATGATGCAGCTCAAGCTAGTATGGGCTATTGGCTATTGGCATGGATGCCAAGCCAAGTCAGTGGAGCAGGTTTCTGCCTGTCGAGGGTGTTTGAATCAACGGGAGTATCCGCAGTATCATATATATATATATATATATATACATATCAAACAAGAGATATAAATATTCTATATATTCTATATATTTCTTCTATGTCTTCAAATAATTAAATTGCTGCCCAACAGACAGAAGAGAAAGAAGCACATGACCTGCAAATGACCTAGCTGCTGAGTCATCGCCTGCCAGTGTGACTTCCCCGGATCATTCTCAACTTCAACTTCAAACTTCAAACTTCAAACTTCAAACTTATTTATATTTATTTTATACTTATACAGTGCTGTCTGCTCTTCTTTAATCCTCTCTACTCTCACTCTTCAGGTTCTCCAGGTTCTTCAGGTTCTCTTTCAGGCAGTGTTATCTCTTAGGATTGTTGCTGGGACTGCTTCTATGTCGACCTCACTATTCACCGACTCGCTTCCCTCTCCACCCTACCACTAACCAGTGATTGATCTAATACATACATAAACCTACAACCACCCAACCCTCTCACTGGTGGTCGTGTGTGCCTGTGACCATACCCTATTTACTCCTATACATATACTCCCAAACAAACACAACCAGTTTTGATTTATCACTCTCTATGTCCGCGACTGGACTGGATCTAGCTAATAGCCATGTTTTCGGAATGTAATGGACTCACTCCCCTCCCTCCCCTAGTCACGTCATAATATCACTAACCTCCAATCTAGATGCCTCCCGATTCCTAGCACAGTCCCAGTCCAGAATAGCTTTCAGTCCTGATAACAACGAAAGACAAGCCTCAGACCGCCATAGAAGATTCAACCAGCCCGCTGGATCTTCCCGCAACCCAGCCTCCAGGTCCTATCTTCACCGCGCCATAGGGAACCCTTACCAACCAAGCTCCTCCAACATCTCCCACTTCCCTTTTTCCTCAAGGGCCTCTCTACAGCATGCCCCTCTCTTCTACAGTGCTGCTGACGAATTTAGAGAGGAAGATGATGAGCAAGAGCACGAACGGGAAATTGCAGATTTCTACGCCCTGCAGAGATCTCGACGTCATTTTGGCTCCAGCCATCTGGAAGAGTCATCCGAGGCCGATGACGACGGCAAGCACTCTGAAAATAGTATAGATGCTTCTGGTAGTGGCCAGAACAATGGTCGTGGAAGAGGTGGAGGCATCAAGAGCTCCTGGCGTGCTGGTAGATCCAGTGATACCACGCCTGTTCTGGGAGGCAAACCTTTTGAGCAACTAGAGGAGGGGGATGAGGACGAAGAGGCCGATGTGCGCAGCACCGGCACTAGCTCTCGTGGGAAAGATAGGATGGTCGATGTAGGCTTGGAAGATACGCTGAGGAGTGATATGGTGAACGTGCAACGGGACGGCGCGCGTGATGATTTTGCTGATGACGACCCCCCGCCTGCCATTCAACAGTTTCGGAAGCAGCCAGACATTGCAGGGGACGATTTTCAAACCAGCTCCTCCTTTCTACCCAAAGAAACGGATAAGCACACCCTTTTAGAACATCCTCGTCCTCCAAGTTCCGCCGGATCATCCGTTCCGGCATCAATGACGCACCCGGGCTCTGAACCTCCCCAACATGACGCGTTTTGGGGCAATCTATTTTTAATATCTCTGGTGGGCATGTTTGCTACAGCTTTTCTTATTTATTTGCATACGTCCTTGCCAGAAGATAAACCTATCCTTGGCGATACCATTTATTCCACTCTTCACGCCTCTTTTTTTCTCTTAGCGATATATACTCTGGTTTCTATTTTGGTTTCTTTGTTGTGGTTAGCGTTGCTTCGTTCATATGTCCGCCCCTTGGTCTATGGGATTTTAATAGCCGTCCCTGTGATACTCTACTCGTTTGCTCTTTATCCGTTCATAGCTAGCTTTGGTGGGACTTGGCATGGCCAAAGCATCCAGGACAAAGTCATGCGTTGGGGTTCCTTGGTACCCGCCATAATGGCAACTGTCTGGGTATATTCCATCATTCAAGGTCGTCTTGCAACTGGCAAGGCGATCAGCATCTTGGAATTTTCGTGTCGTATTCTCGCATCTAATCCGGGGCTGCTTGCGCTTGGGTTTATCACCCTAGCTGTCATCGCCTCGTGGACATGGGTATGGATCCTCATGTTCACCCGCGTGTTCCTTGGTGGCCATGTCTCCGCATCGAAAAACGCGTTTATCATTAATGCCGGCAGCTGGTGGCTGGGCGTCTACTTCATCCTAGTCTATCTTTGGTCTTTGGGAGTGATTTCAGGTGTCCAAAGGACTGTCACTGCTGCCACCGTCAGTCAGTGGTACTTCCATCGGTTATCAATACCAACGCCTTCATCCCGACAAATCGTACAGGCAGCACTAATTCACTCTGTCAGCACACTTTTCGGCACCATCTGCCTCTCGACACTCCTAGCCCTACTGATCCGTCTACCACTAATCATCCTCCCAAGACGGCTGTCAGCGTTTTTATCTCTAGCCGCATATTCTTTCGTCCCCACACCCATCACCGCACTCACAAACCCCCTAACTCTAACCTACGGCGCTGTCCACTCACTACCCCTGGGCGTCTCCGCCCGCAGCCTCAGCCAAATGACTTTCCTTGCCCCGTCAACAGCAGCCACGTCCTTCCACCCCTCTTCCTTCTCCTCCAACTCTCACAACAACAACACCAACGGTCACAACAACGCCTCTCTTCTTCCATACCGTCTTGCCAAACTTCTCCTCCATGCTACGCGCTTCATAATGTCGCTAGGCCTGGGTTTCGGCGGGTGGGTATCCACTGCTCGCAATCTGCAATTAACCACCGCAGGAACGGGAGCGGGAACAATATCCACGGTCCGCGGCAGTTTATACGCGTATGTTGTCGGATTGATTGCGGGGGCTATTGGCTGGGGTGTCCTTGGTGCGATGGAAGGTGTGCTGACGGGCGTCGTGGATGCGGCAGTAGTCTGTTGGGCTAGTGAGGTGGGTAGTTCGAGGAGGGAGGCGAGGTATTGTCGGGAGGCTGGGTGGTTGTTTGGTGGGGGGAGGAATGGGGGGAGTGGAGGTCGGAGAGGTGGTGAGGATGAAGGTGACTATGATGTTTGATGTGTTTCTGATGATTTGAAGACAAGGTTTTCATTTATCAACTAGCGAAATGATTCTCGGATTTTTTCTTCCCCTTTTTATCATTTATCTTTTACTAGAGCGAGCACAGCATGTATGTCATCTATTTGTTCTGTGATGGATGGATGGGCGATGGTTATAAAAAAACGTTTTATACGCATGCATGCATTCTTTCTTTCCATCATACTTGAAGACTGCATTTGAGTGGAGCAGGTTGTCCGGTTGATCTGGCATTTATCAATGAGATTAGAAGAAGATATATATATTTTTTCATATGATTTTCTTTATTTCTTTATTTTTTTTTGGTTTCGGATATATCCTTTATTCTTAGCCTGACAACGCTCAAAGTGTCTTTCAAATACAGAATACCATTTTATTTCCATTTTTAATATTTTTTTCCAGTGGTTGCTTTGGCTCTTCAAAAGTAGTTTATAACAATTGGTATCTGGGTGTAACTTTTTTTGCAGGTTTTTTTTTTCATTTAACTTGTATTCATTGATGAAATCATCAATAATAATTTAGTAATTTATGAATGGACAGTAAGTAGTTAACATCATACATTTTCCCAATCCCAATCCCAGGCCGCCCAGTCCCAGTCCCAGTCTCATATCCTACCGAACCAGAATAGCAAAAATTCCCAATCCGATAAAGGTTTGTTGTAGCTACATACCGGTTAACCCAACTCACCCACCCAGCCACCCATGTACCCATCCAAATCCAATCCGACCCGGTCCAGTTTCCCAATTTCTCTCTTCGTCCAGCACCCAAACGCCAAAACCACCGCCCCTAGAAAAAGACATACAAAGAAAGAAAGGAAATAAAGAAAACCAAGGTGCGTGGCATGTATTACGTAAATCGCCAGAATGAAACTGAAAACAACAAAGATGGAATGGAAAAGCGAACGGGGAGGAGAGAAGGAAAAGGAAAAATAAGGAGAAAGGAAAAGGATTAGAAGGGAGAACGTTGGCGCATGGTATTTGCCTTCTGAATGTTTTTTTTTCGCTAATAGCATGCGGGGGTTTCGTTGGTATCATAATTGAAAATAATGTATATGGAAAAATCGAACGGAATAATGGGTCTGGAATAGAGTGAGGAGTGCGCGTGCTCGTGCGGAGAGTCGGTTTTGAAAAGGATATATGGTATCAAGTATAAAACAAGAGGGTTGAAGGGATATGAATGTTGACAATTTAAAAATAATAATAAAAAGAAACAATGAAAAAACAATAAAAAAACCAGTAGGCTGAAGAAAAGAGCAGTGAAGGTAGAAAGGGTGTGAAAAAGAAGTGGTATAACAATAGTTAGATGACTTCAAGAATAAAAAATGCTAAAGAAGTCGTTTTTAGAGGAGAAAGAATGAAAAGAAATTCGCCGTGACAAGCAAGCTATTGGGGGGTATATAGAGATATAGAGTGAGACTCCAACAAAAATCAAAGAAATGAAGAGAGAGTAATGAATAATAATAATAATAATAATAATAATAATTCATAACCCAAGCCGGCCTTTCCACCTTACCCCTTCTTTCTCAGTCCACTCAGTCAGAAACATCCACCCAAACCGGATAGCTTCAAGAGGCGTCGCCGTGCGATCCAGCGGCAAGAAATATTCGCCCGAATACTCACCCAGCACAAGAGATCTCTCCCGACCCCTTTCTGAGAAATTTATCGACCGCTTCGACCACGTCCCTGGGTATTGACGAGTCAGGACTTCCTCCGACAGTTTGCGCGATGCCTCGAGCCACAGGGATTTAGCGTCCTTGTGCGAATCGACAAGTCGCTTTCTAAGAACTATAAAGTCCCTGTGCTGCTGCTGCTTTTTGCTTTCTTCTGAAGTAATGGTGTTTCCATCGCTGCCTGGTGTGGGCGCGGGGCTATGCTCGCTCGGTATTGTGGTGGTGGCAAGACGCTCGAGGTCAAGGCTGTGGATGACTTCGTGGAAGACGGCGCCAAGGAGGGAACAAAGGGCATGGAGGTGCGGGTACGGATCTGTAATATTTTTCACGACCTTCCAGTATGGGACGATGGACAACCAGGCTGATGAGTCTCCCACTCGACGATTTAGGGTTTTGTATCTATCGTCGAGAATGAAGGCGAGAATGAAGCAGAGAACCGCTTCGACTGCAATTGCAGCGCCGAGTTTATTGTCAACGTCCGGTCCTGTATATCTCTGGGATGAATGTTTTAATTCGCGGCCTAAATTGAAATATTTCTGGGATTCCTCAAACCATGAGCGAGATTCTGCCGCATCTCGAGTTCTGCTTTGTTGGCTATCGGTAGATATTAGAGGAGAGTGTTTGGTGGTTGGTTTCTCTGCGCTACCTGGAGTGCTTGTATTCATCGCGCGATCCAAGCCTATTGGCATCTTCATATCACCATCCCCAGACCCTAGGCGGCGCATGGTCGTTGCGTTCGAGTCTTTACTTGGAGTAAGAAATTGGCCCTTTGATGCTGTTGTCGACTGCTGTGGAATAGAAGGAGATTTGAACGCGGTTGTGACAGGTGTTCTTGGTCTCTCCGCAGTAGGAATAGTGGCTGGCCTTTGGCGCTTGGGAGCCGATCCCTGGCTGTCATCATCCTCCATATGTCTTGGTCGCTTTTCTGCGCGCTGTATTTCGGCTGATTTAGAAGAAGAAGGGAGGGGTTGATTTTTTCGCTGGTTACTTTCGAGTCCAATTTTCTGTTTCGATGGCCTGTGGTCAGGTGTGATTTTATATTTGCCAGAAAACCTGAGTAACGCTTCTATCCGTTTCCGATTCGCCCTTCCGTATCTTAGTTTCACAATAAGTTTGGGTTTGGCGGGTTCGGTAGTCCCCTTGGACTTCGAGGAAATATGCGAATGCTTATGATCAACAGCTCTAGAACTTTGATCTCTTGAAGGTATAGGCTTTGCGCCGCTACTGCTCTGAATTTTGGAAGCTGAGGAAGACGATATTCTAGCCTTCGTGCTTTTATCGCTTGAACTAGAGGTAGAACTAGACTGCGGTCTAGCTTTGTTTGACTTGGGCAGCGGCCGCTCAGGCTTAGATCCGGCAAGGGTAGAAGAGGATGGAATTTTCCTGGAACTGGAAGTTCCATTTATAGACAGCTCATCGTCCTTTATATTTGCTAGTTCTTCTTCTATATCCGGGGGAAGCGTGGGCGAGAGTAGTCTAGGGAGTCTAGGTGTAACGCTGGTGGGGGGAAGGGTTGGAGAGAGTAAGGCGGGAACAACGGGTAGCGCATTTTTTGATTTCGTGGAAGCATTATCGGGAGGTTCATTTGTAGTTGAGAGTCGTGGTTTCTTGGTGGGGGGCGGAGATTCCCGAGTTGATGGTGGAGGTTTGTACGAAGACGGAACGAATCTGGAACTTCCATCGCGCACATTTTTTGTTTGCAAAGTTCCGTTGGTATTGTCGGAGCGATTCTCAGTTGCTGCAGAGGGGGTATCTTTTCTTTTGGAAGGGGGAATCACCGGCAGTTTAGCCGTTGATGCGGGTTCTCGAGATGTCTTGGGCTTCGCGTCTGAATTGGCACGTCCCGTGCCATTTCTGCGGTCCGCTGGGGTTGCGTTTCTGGGAGGCGATTTTGGAGTTTCATTTGCTTTCTTTTTGTAGTCGCTTAAACTAATCTTCTTTCTTTGAAGTCTATGTTTAGGTGTATCGACCGACGGGCTTGTGGTGATGATTGGGATTTTCGACGTATCTTCTTCCATGATGTTTCCACGCTCATCAGACCATCCCCCCACAGCAACGAGCAGAGTGTCCTCGCCCTGGTGGGGCAGAAAAGTCATGTACTGGAGGTGCTCCTCCTCCGGCGCAAATGGTCTGTTATCGCCCACAGCCCAATTGCTCACAAACCGGGAACCTAAATGGAAAGGTCTTTCAGTGGGGACCCTGAGAAGGTATGGCGACGAGGGTAGCACGTTGTCGGAGAGGTGTTTGAAGCGGGTATTGACGCCCTTGAGGTAGTCTGAATGCGATCTTTTGGCTGGCACACGCGACGAGGGTATGGTGGTGTTTTGGGTCCGGTGTGAGGTTTGGAGCTCACCGGACATGGCAGATCGCTATAGAAGGAAGCGCAATGATTGTTCACAAACTGAGCGTTGTAAGCCGACTTTAAGGGTGTATAGAGCTTGAAAGAGAGTGTGGGCGGTTCGCGGAAGGGGTTTGATTTGTATTCAACGAATGGGAGGGCAGGCGGGTTCGGGTTCGGGCGTTGAACATTCAAGAGTCTTTGATTGCTGGAGGAGAATTCAAATCAGTAAGTCAGTAACTATTCAATAGTCCCACCCAGGTAGATACGAACTCGAGGCGAACAACGCGGGGCAGGGTAAGAAAGCAACAGCAATGCGCACCCGACTTACAAGCAGTGAATAGCAGTAGCATCACACCCAGGCCAATCCCAAGCCGGAGCCAGTGACTGTTTGCCTCTTGAAATGTGCTCTTTGCAGGTTGACTGACTGACTGACTGGCTGGCTGGCTGGCACGCACGGTACTTTCAACTGGCGCTGGCAGCAAATAAATAAAGGAGGGGGCGTGATGTAGTTCAGAGAGGGATTTCACGAAAACGGTAGAGCCCAGGATGAGGCCAGCGGATGCCCATAAGGGCTTGACAAAACAGCTAGGATGGCCGATAAGGGAGGCCGGGATGATGAGAATTAGATGAGGCGATCAGTGACAGCAACCTCGTAGCGATACAGCCCAGCGGTCTTCAGGGCGATGATTGGTGTGAAGTCAGGGCTGGTAGGTTGAAAAAACAGGGTCCAATGGGCGAGGCCATTGATTGGGGGAAGTCGAGGTGGCAGAGAAAATGGGCGGGAAACACAAGCCTCGAGAACAAGGGAGGCTGCAGGGCCGTTGAATTAGTGAGGGTTGGCGGGGAGGAAAATGCGGGTGGAGAGGAGAGGAGAGGAGAAGGTGAGGTGGTGGAGTGGTGGAGATCGCAGTAGAAGAGGAGGATAAGGATAGATGCGGTATGGAGATAGAATGGCGTAACAAAACAAGCTTGGATTTCGTCACTGCGAGGGAATAGTGAGGCTATTATTGGTGAATATCTTAGTTATTTACTAGCTAGTGGACTCAAGCGGGGGAAAATAATGAAATAATGAATTAATTAAATAATGAAAATAATTAAATAATAATTGATTGAAAATTGTTCAGTTCAAAGACAGTTCTCTATAAGTTACTTTGTTTGAAGCAAATAACTACTAACTTGGTACATGTAATGTACTTCTATCTATACTGTAGAATAGGTGTCTTATGAAGTTACTTGTCGTGCCTGATGCGGATACATACCTACTTGTATCTGTATACAAAACACAATGATATACTATATATCCAAGACAATGATATTTATCAATTCCACTTACCAGTTGAATTGCCTGGGTCCTATTTATGGTTTGCAAACAGAATAACAAGCACCTGATTGTTTCAGTTCTTTATTTGTGTGAATAAATCTCCATTTTTTATCTGTTAACAGGTAACTATCTGACACTGTGATGAAACAGCTCTGGCTTGTCTATTTATGAAGTCTATCATAATTTATATACCACATTCTCAGCAGATAGTTTCTTTGTGCCATGTCTCATTTAGGCCTCTCATTCTCATTCATATCCGCCTTAAAGGGCTTTAGCTTTGACCCCTGGAAATTTGAATTTACATGTACAGTACAGTACATGTCCCCATAACCTTCCACGCCCTGTAATAGGATTGAAGCACATCATAAATCTAACATCAAATCTCCTCACATACTGATCACAGGTGAAGGCCAAGCAAACTAACTTGTTTGTCACTGATAGATCTTGTAACAGGAATTGGCAAGGGACTCAATAAGTATTAAATGCCTCAAGAAGATGCTCCAAATCAATATGCTCAGGCATTGCATCGAGTAAAGGAAGATAGTTTAGCCTCATGCCAGAATAGGTCAAGTAAACCGATTGTCCTAAACAAGGTTGGGAGGCATGGAAGGGGCTGTCTCCATGTTTTCCTGGCATTTATGATTTGAATAGCTTTTCCACGGGCTTTCTACGTCAAAGTCACAATTCCTGTTGGGAAAAGGAACTTGTCTTGCATAATGAAGGATGGTGGATTCGCTGCCAAAATGGGAGAGAAATAGGGAGAGGGTTGAACAATGAACATGAAATATGGGTTAGAGAGACCCCTCATTGGGAAGCAAAATTGCAGCGCACAACACGACCTGGGGAGGTAGCCAATTCAATTTCTTCTATCATACATAACATAGTTATATCAAACCTTTAGGGAATGCCAGGCACCTACACTGCAATTAAATATATATATATATATATATATATAAAAGTGACATCACGATCGATCGTCAGGAGCGAAAACATCAGTGAAAAATGCCCGGAAATGCTTCTGCTCTCCAACCCTAGCAATTTCTTCAATCTCTGCCGGAGTTAAGCGGAACTGCAGTGCGCGGATGTAGCCTATCAATCGAGACCTTTTGCTACTCGTCGTGAGGGTGACGGCGCCGCGATCAATACACCACCGCAACAACACCTCCGACTCAGTAACTGCATACTTCTTCGCGAGCCCAGCCAGGATACCGTCGAGCGGGCCACCTTTAGCTCTCGTCGCCGGGCTCAGTGGGGCGTACGCGGCGGTCCTGATACCCTTTCCTTCCTGGAAAGGCACCAAGCCACCGTGCTGTAGGTATGGATGATACTCGATCTGATTGATGGCTGGGGTCATTCTAGCCGTTTTCAGCACCGCCTCGAGTTCATGCTGGCGGAAGTTTGAGACACCGATGGATCGCGCCTTGCCTGCTTCTTTGATCTTCTCCATCTCGGCCCATGCGTCTTGGAGGTCTTTGTCGGATTTGGCAAAGAATGGGTTGTGGATGAGGTATCTGGGAAGGTTTTATTAGGAATGCGTTTCAACGGCATTGTCATTAGTTAGATAAATTGGCCATGACACGTACAGATCTACATAGTCAAGCTGAAGCTTTTCCAAGCTCGTATCAATGGCTTTGGGAATGTCACCAATGTTCGTGATAACCTTGGTCGTGACGAAGAGTTTATCTCGCGCAACCCCGCTTTCCTTGATCGCAAGTCCAATTTCCCTTTCGGTCCCGTATACTTCCGCACCGTCGATGTGAAAATATCCCAAACTAATCGCTTCCTTTATCGAGTCGACCAGTGCCCTGTCGATATCCTTGTCGCCTGCTTGCTTGAACCACGCAGTTCCAGTTCCGTAGCCGAGCTGTCAAGTTGCAATGACATAAATAGAATTAGCTCAATTGCCGTTTTTGGGGGGTGTCAAATCCAGAGTACTAACCGCTGGGATGGAGTTGCCATCCTTGAGCTTGATTTCTGGTAAAATAGTCATTTTGGACAAGTAATTAAAACTGGGTAGATTAGAAGATTGCGAGAGGGAGTCTGAAGCAATCACAATGAGGGAGAATGTGGCGGGGAGACAGCAGTTCAAGCACAATATTAATGGGTCGGGAGGACCCATAACTCATAAGTGGGACAAAATACCCCATTCTGGAGGCTTCTAAATATGCAAAAAACATGGCTCTTCCACAGATTCCCGCAGTGCATGCAATGCCTCTGGCGATAGAAACCAATTGTCATGGCCAGTCGGCAGGTGAATCTCTTGCCACAGGCTTCCGTCTGGTTGAGATATGTATCGACCATACTGCTGCATTCCATTCCTCTATCCCGAGATGAAGTAACTGAACGACAGAGACGGCAAAATAAGCGTTCAGCTTGCCCGGGTTGTTGGGAGCCTTTATTCTGGATAGAATCTAACCAGCTTGACTTGATACATCGTAAATTCGAAACAATTTGATTGAGGGAGTATAATCCTGCTTATTTGAAAGGAATGGAAATGAGATAAAAACCTGGACATCAAGAAGTATTTAAATATATGTGAGGTTGGCTGCTTTTGACTAAAAGGACAAGGTTCATTCAGCTTCAGCTCAGTCAATGGGCGATCATCAACTATACTACTCCGTAGTATATAAACAAGGTAAACAAGGTAAACAAGGTAAACAAGGTAAACAAGGTAAACAAGGTAAACAAGGTAAACCTAGCGTATGATAGTTGAATAAAGTGCTTATAACCAAGCTATTGAGAATGAATATCAACCGTGAATTATTGTTACTGAATTTCATAGTTATCTGTCAATAGATTTAACTATATAGTTGTAA